>OY720636.1:49052171-49141756 GCA_963169105.1 Ceriagrion tenellum | reverse complement strand
ACACATCCGAACATATAGGTACAAAAATTGTTCTTTCCTCGAACAATAAGCGACCACATTAAAAATTGAGCTCCACTAAATACACTCCTATAATTCATGTCACCATTTCATCTCCGAAAAACTTACACCTTTACACGGCTGGTGACCTAACACCCCCTGCCACACACCCATACGGCGACTCGCGGGGTATTATGTAGATGTAAATGTAGATGTAATCAGGTTTCCAACTTTAATCGCGAAATGGAAGCAGAGAAGGAATTTATGTCTTTTGTATGAATGGTGAGCTTTTCATTTTATGAATATTTTGGGATTTTTATTTTTCCAAGAAATTAAATGTGAACCATGACACGTGTCTTAAGAGTTTTGCTTTCATATTACCATATAAGTCAACATGTTTTTATTTGAAACGACTCGGGTTTCGACGCGCCACATCTTCTTCAGGTAGAACTTCCATGAAGTTACCCCTGAAACCACCAATAAGAGAAAAAAAGGTTAAAAAAATAACAATGATGATTATATTCACAATAAAAATTTAAAGAAATGGAAAAAACAATAACATAAAAAACATCAACAATGTGAAAGGCCTAAAAGACTTAAAAAAAGACAAAAATGATTATAAAATATATCAAAAAACGGAAAATTGAAAAAAAAACGTGTTTAAAAATCTACGATTCTAAGTATGTTATCCATGTTCTTAATCCACTCCCGTATTGTATTATCCCTCATTCAGTGTTCGATATTTCTCCTATGAATATTATTTAATTTCAAATTTCACGCGAACAACACTTCACACATTAATATTAATCTCCCGCTATGCACTATTTTTGCCAACATACTGGTTTTGGCGAGCTCTGCTCACCGGACAGTTTTCATGTTCACCTTCGGCGCAGCCATTGTCGTCACGAGACTAACATCCTTTGCTTCATACTAAAACTCGTCTAATCTGAAGTTTTCAAGTACTCTTAGGGCCGGTTGATTATCGGGTTACACCTGCGGTCAGGGCTAGGGTCAAAGCTAAAAGATGAAATCTGTTTACACCACTTCTAGTGACGCTGTAGCCTCCAGCTGACGAGTTATAAACCGTGACCTTTAGATTCACCTAGGGCTACCATAGTGGCCGGCAGTCAAGGGCAGTGCATTTTGTGAATGCTAACATTCGTAAATAATCGACATGGACGTTGGTGAGTATATGCATTTAGATCCAGAATTGGATAATTCCAATGAAGAGATGAATATTTACCACATTGGGAATCGTGCGAAATCCGAAAAAAGGTACCACCAAGGGCCAAGAATTTTGAAATTCGGAGTGAAGCGGTGTTTTATATGCAATTTCGCCTCTATAAAGAATCGTTTTAGTATTAATAGCCGTGACGGAGAGCAGAAATTTGACCACTCCACCGATCGGTAAGTGCTATATTTTAGAATAATTTATGATTATTTACAATTTTTTAAAATATAAATTTATTGGAGTCATTAGCTTGTTCCCAGGAATGTATATGCCCATCGTGTAGCCCCCCACTCTCTAGCGGCTCCCAAACTCGTTCTTCCATCAGATGTATCACACTCACTGTTTCCTCAAGAAAGTTTTTAATGGATCGCGCGGCTATCCTTCGTCTTTTATTTACCTCACGAATTGCATCTCTCCGCACCACGGTGTAGGATATCCTACTACGTGCTCCGCACGTAGTCCCTAATGGTGGCGGCGTCTTAGAAATGCTTAACTAAAGCTATATCGAATATTTACCTCAGACCACCAGAAAGGGGAACCTCGTTGTTTCAATGGGTCGGCTATGAGACTAGTTTCATTACTTCATTTGCGGACCTCGTAAACTGCCCTGTGAAAAATGGCCCGTGGCGACATGGAGTCGAAGCGTGACTCGCGAGCACGACTCTCACGTTCTCATCATTTATTTCCCCCGGCTTAATGTGAAAAAGTTGTTCATCAACTGGGCAAACTCAATTTCTTCTCCTCGTCGGATAGTGTCTTAGCAATACCACTCTAAACCAACACTTTATACTAATTGAAGACCCAGGCAATAAATCGTTTTCAAGCGTAATCATGGCGCATGCGCTCTAATGACGAGAGGAATGTTCAGTCGTGCGCACGGTTGCAAAGATGTAACGTCAAATTAGCAAACTCTAATACATAAGGTTGATGATAATGTCCGTAACGTTATTTGACTGTGATGACAGTTTTTATTTGAGATATACATCGAAATGAATTGTTGTGGCGGAATGTAGTTCACTCTGATGACCATGTGATTTATAGCCTATGAAAGACGCTGTGCGTTCACCAGGGAATTCATTTGAATTTTGCCATCATATCTGCCACGAGGAACCCTTAAGCATGAAAGTGCGACGAAAAAAGAACGGTGGAGAATCTCGTGAAACTGCATTCTTTCCCAAGAGAAGAATACCTGTGAGTACAAAATGCAAGTAGGGGTAAATAATGCCATATCGACTAAATATTTACGTAAGTGTTCGATTAAATGCTGCACGACCGTTGTCTCCGTTGTTGAAAAGAAAAATCTTAAGCTCTAACGAACTGATAGATCGTCTAAGTTCACAATTAAGATTCTAAAACATGCATTTTGTGGGAATTTCACTTTTCGGTTTCCCTGCGCTCTTCGAGAAAGACTAGGCACATACTTTATAGGCACTAGCGAATAAAGAACGGCGGTAATATTACCCGCGATTTGTTTTGCGGTTCTTTATCAGTTTATTTTCAGTAAAGCCTCGAACATGGATAATTTGAAGATTTTCATCGCTTTCTATTTAAAATTTTGCCTCTTTATCTAATAAGTGAGAAAGAAGTCGTTTGTTATGTCGATAGAAGTCGTGAAAAACATTCGGTCCTGACTAATGTGTTCGTGTACTTAAGTATAAAGCTACCTACCGGTATACCGGCTATAGCTTACTGCGTTTTGCCTGGTTGTATCGTTCCTGTCATCGCCGTTCACTTTCGTAAATGTCTGCTAATGTGTTCCGTTCATCACCTACTTAAACGGCTTAGTGGGAAGCTGCCAATATTTACAGACCTTGAGCATTACCAAGTGAAACATGGTACCTACTTGTTGAAATGGTATTGCAGTCCAACTGAAGTATTTTCGGGGCTGCTCTCCTCTACAGTGGCCGAAGAGTGGCACTGGAATCTGGAGAGATGGCTGGAGGAGGTGTGGGGCACTGTCCTGGAGGACCAGCAGCTTCTCAGTTTTGATGGCACTAGACTCACAAATGGAGCGTTATAAGTAGCTTGTCACCTCCGATACTCAGCAACCTGGCTGGTGGGTGTTGCCAAGAAGATTAAGTCATGGGAAGGTTAACCTTCCAGGCTGTGGAGGCCGATCATTTGTTCAATAGAAAGAGTGATGGCGTGGGTACGTGGACCTGCCAGGTACCTGGGATGCCAAAACTCTCATAGAGGGAATACAAAGGGCTGGCATGAGTCTACAGACAGCCCTTTGGAGAATCTGTGAAAGATGCAAGGTCGCCCATTACACGTGGTTCGTCCTGGGAGAGGACGAGGTCTCAGTGGTCTACTTCTCTGGGCTGGACTTCTGTGGGTTTCTTGGCCGACACAGATCAGAGTTGACCATTTTAGGCAAGGCAGGTGGTGACGATAACGCTGCAAAATCCTTCACTGAGGTGAAAGCTGATGAGGACACCGAGGATGTGGGTAAGCCGTAGCCATGGCAGGCGTAACTATTCTTCAAGCCGGCCTACAAACAAAGCAAAGTTGCCTCAGGGGTCCATCAGAGGATCTTGTCAGAAGTTAAGATTACAATTTCTCTGACTCAGGAACCCTGGGCCTTCCAGGGTAGAGTCAGAGGTCTGAATGTAACAATGGGTAAACTATTCTTTTGTACCACTGTTGAAAGGCTTAGAACTTGTATCTATCTTAATAGGTTAAATGCCATACATTTATCAGAATTTACCACCATGGACCAGATGGCTGCCTCACTGACTCTTAGGGGAGATGAGACTGGGAGGAGGGTGATCATCTGCTCCTCCTATATGCCATATGATGCACCAGACCCACCACCACCTACCAAACAAAGCCCTATCACATGTCTACTGAGATACAAATATTCAACAAAGGATCACTCCCTACCTTAGCCAATGGTGTGTGGGAGGAAATGATTAACATAACACTCTGCACCAATACCTTGGTACACAGACTAGATGGATGGTGCTTATCAGGGGAGATTAAATTATCAGATCACCAACTCATTCTATTCAACACTTCTTGAAACGTACGACAAGCAAACAACATATAAGAATCCCAAAGACATGAACTGTAACCTATAGCGAAAGAAGCTAAAATGGGCCCTATCCAAGGCACCTTTGCATAAATTCAGGAAGGTGGATGAAACAGATGTAGCAGATGAGCTTCTACAGGAGTTTATTATCTCATCCTGTGAGGCAGGCTGCCCCACCAAGGCGAGGAAGGAGGAGAGTAGTTTACCCAGGTAGAGAGCAGAACTTTAGGACCTCCACAAGGAGACCAGAAGACTCTTCAAGCAAAGAGGACCAAAATGCCTCTGGATTGGGACAGTTATAGGTTAGCCCAACAGAAGTACAAAGAGACCATCAAGGGCTCCAAAGGGAATTTAAAGGGTTTTTGTGGAATAATAGAACTGTCCCAAAACTTCTAGATTCTATTGAGTTTTGTCAAATGATCCAGTTGCAGGAGTGGGAACCCTGTTGCTTCTCTTGGGAGACTGTACTTCTTCTGACTAGGAAGCACTAAAGCTAATGCAGGAGATCCTTTTTCCAGGCTTCAAAGAGATAGGGGAAATGCAAATTAGGAGGCCTCCCATCCGTCCTGCCCAGATGGAATGGAGATTGGCCTCCAGCATCTCTACAGACAGCATTACAAAACAGGTAATCGCAAGCTTCATATCTTACAAGTCTGCAGGGGAGAATGGAGTCTAATGAACTTCTTAAAGAGAGATAAGATATACTGCTACTTCCTATCATTGTGATTATTTGCTCCTGCCTGGGGTATGGAAATATTCCACAGGCCTGACTGGCCACCAAAGTCATCTTCGTACCCAAGCCAGGAAAGACAGACTACAAAACAACTAACTCCTTTAGAGGAATCAGCCTAAAGCTCTTCTTACTGAAAGTGTTAGAAATGATAATTGACAGGCATATGAGGGATGGGCCTTTAAAAGAACATCGCCTACACCTGTACCAGCATGCATACCAAAAGGGGAAATCTGTTGACAATCTAGCCTTCTCTCCACAATCTAATCAGCAGAATTGAGGGTGTGCTGGAACATCAGATGTATGGCTTAGGAGCTTTTATGGATATTGAGGGAGCTTTCAACCACATTTTGGTCAACCAAATCTGCATGGCAGCTAGTAGGCACAGAATATATGCCCGCATTGTGAGCTGGATTAGGCATGTGCTGGAACTGAGACTGTCAGCTGTGGCTTGAGAGAGATATAAATGAAGATGTCTGTGACTCAAGGCTGTCTACAGGGTGGAACTTTGTCACCACTTCTGTGAATGATGGTGATTAATGGTCTCCTCTCAAGCTTAAATAAGACTGTTGCATGCACTCAAGGATACATTGATAACATAGTTATTATCATCAGTGGTATCTTGATTCAGTCTCTGGACTCATTCAAAAAGCCCTGGACAAGGCTATGGGATGGTGTATTGAAACAGGGCTGGCTGTAAATCTTGAGAAGACAAATTTTTTTCTGTTCACCAACAAAAGGAGAGGAGAAGCCCTTCAACTTCCCTCATTGGAGGGAAAAGTTCTGCAGCCTTCATTTACAGTTAAATACCTAGGAGTCATCTTAGACTCCAACCTCAACTGGGGATAACATCTCAAGGCAAAAACAAGACAAGCCTGTGCTTCCTTGTGGTCATGTGGAAGGGCCCTTGGTAAAACATAGGGACTTCAACCAAAGCCATATATTGGTTATATAATGCAGTAGTGAAACCTAGCCTTCTATACTGCTGTATTATATGGAGGCAAATGATGAGGGAAAAAGTTGCCTGGGTAACAATCAATAATTTGCAGAGGATGGCTTGCTTGGACATCACAGGGGCTATGAAAACTATCCCATGCCAGGCACTAGAATCTATCGTGAATCTTGTGCCACTCTATGTGGAAGCGGAAATTCAGGCAATGATAGTGGCTTATTGCCTGAAATGTTTAGGACCTTGGAACAACAAAGGGAATTTCATTAGTCACAGACAAGTATGGATGGAGCTCAGATAGTCAAGCCCTATCACTGTGATAGGGTTGATCGCAATGATAGCAACCTACATCCATTCACCCCAACTTTTCAAGATACACTGTCTGAAGAGAGAACAGTGAACGAGAGTGGAAGGAAAAGAGCTTCATGCTGGGGCCTATGTATGGTATACAGTTGGCTTCAGGAAGAAAGGAAGGGCAGTTGTTGGGTCAAATGGAAAAACCAGCTAGGGATCTCAAATTCCTCTGGGGCAAAAGTGCCTTAGGGACTCATAAGCAGTAACTCCACCAAAATATCTAATCTTCAACCATTTGAGTGAAGATGAAGATTAATGAAATCTTTTTTAGCTACATTCTTTTGAGCAAATTGAGAGGGAATTCATAGCATAGTAAATTGGCATCAGTATATCGTCTGCACAAGTCCTTCCTGACTGATGTACTCAGAGATCTGATCATATATTTTTCATTCCGCCATAGTTCAAACATATTATTTTATACTGAGTTTATATTGATTTCGTGGAATCTTTATTATAAATTTAGGTATGTTCATCTCGTTTGTGGAATATTTTACCTTGTGGAATAGTTGTGGGAGTATCATTATTAATGATTTTAATGAAATTTCTCATACCAAAGTAAAGAATATTATAATGCATGTGGGCTGCCATATTCAATTTTCTATATTTCTAATACTTCAATGAAGCAATAGTAATGGTTTCAATGCCAACAACGCCTTGTTATTGCTATTGCCTTTGCTATTAAATCATGAATTAGTAATTAGTCACAAAGAGTTAAAAATTTGGTGATGGTAATTTACCTCAAATGAAAATTATGGTAATTTACTCATCTCTAGTTTCGACCGGGAGAAATGGGTGTTGATAGAGGATCTTTTGGAGTCGGAATTTGTGATGTGCAATCATTAGATACCTTAGGCTGAGAGGGGAGGGAAAGAGTTTGGGTGGCCTTTGGCTCGAGGATGAGGATGGGTGCACCAATGGGTGTTTGAGTTAAAATGGAGCTATCAGGTGAATCTGTGGTCAGATTATTTAGTGGCCTATTGGTTTTCTGCATTGGTTCACTATGTTTCTCCTTGAAAGCAAAATAATAAATATATACATTTTGCTTTAGAAAGGATGGTGCATAGCTGACACTCTAGAATCATCAATAAATTGGTTTAGTTTAGGTTTTAACTGCATTTACAGTATTAATCACATTACAGTTACATAGCCAAGAGGGGGAGGTATGGAATCTGTGGGGTTGGTTAGCCCCAATATTTAAAATGAAGGGCACTAAAGGATAAAGTCATAATCGTTCTTTTAGCAGAAAATGGTCATTTTGGTTACTATTAATTTTTAACAGCTTTTTCAGTTAGCAAGTATTTTTTATTCTCAAACAAAAAAGGTGGTTATATTCTCTTCTCCAATTGGATCCTCTGCTTCCTTTATGCATTTGTACAGCAGAAAATCTACTAATATTTGACGTTCCACTAAGGTTACCAAAACAGTATTAATTTCTGCATTTTGGCATTCAATTATGATTTTGATAAACAAAATATTCATTGTACTCAAACCAACTTTGTCGTCATAATTCAACCCTCTTAGCACTGACTCCTGCCTGTGGTATGAGTCGTAAATACAGAGGGTAATTTCATGAAATGTATCATTTTGGAAAAGAAATATTATGAGGTTTTTGTTTGAAATATCCATTAATGGTTTTTTTAATTGTGCATAAAATGAATTAGGTAATAGTCATTAAAGACTTTTTCATATAAAAAATAATTGTAATTATATTAGTGTACTAAAGTTGAACAAATTTGGTGTATGAGCCGATATATCGGCCTACTGCACTTTTCACCCAAGATGCAAAAGCTCATATATAAGCCCGCCACCCTAAGAGGGTTAATTGAATTCTCAGATTATCTCCTTTGATAATCCTCAACATGGACCCTTCTGCTCCACCAAAATGAAATCCTAGCTATGTCACTGCACATCAGATAGTTTTTATTAGATTCTCTTTCCTTACCGAAACTGCCACCCCTGTTCCTTTCTAGCCTTCTCCTGTACCTTTGCTGCCTTTTTTTAATTCGTGCAAACACTCTCATTTGGCTGATCTTTGATAAAAGGGCCACCCCCTGACCTGATGGCCTCTTAAAGCCAAGGCAAAGACTTTTATGGTCATTTTAATATCTTAACAGTGCTGTGAAATAGAGAGTACCATTTTTCAATACAAGTTTTTTCAGTTTATTCATTGGTCATTCAATCCTAATTCATGGTTGACTGCAGCCCTCCACCCTTTCCCACCTAAGGCAAGGTCTCTCACCTCCTGGTATCTCTTTCTATGAACTTTCCCCTTTATTTGGTCCATGAACTTATTCCTGAGTCTTCCTCTGAGGACTTTTTCATCTATTTTGCCTTCAATTATATTTTTCACAATCCTTTTGTGTCTCAGGGAGTGTCCAATCCATCTGGTTCTCCTTTTCTGTATTGTGTTCCATACTATATATGTGTTATGCACTTCATCATTTCTTATTTTCCATCCTTTTTAACTTCAGAATTCTCCTCCAACACCAGGTTTGAAGGCTCCCAGTCTTTTCCGGTAGGCTTTTCATATGGTCCATGCTTCTTATCCACAGAGTGATCCACTCTCCACACGAATGTTTTCACATCCTGTTTCCTGGTTTGTAGCCCTATCTTCTTTGAACACAGCAGTTGTTTTTTCCCATGAATGCCTTCTTAGCTTGGGCTATTCTTTGCTTGATATCCGCTGTACTTCTTCCGTCCCATGTGATGGTACTTCCAAGATAGATGAAGGAGTCCACTTGCTCTGGTTTCTCTCCTCTCAAGGTGACTTCTACATTCAGTTCTGAAGTATATTTAAGTATTAATTGAGTTTTGAGTATTTCAATAGGATAAAGTATTTAATGTTAGAGTTGAAAAGTTCACCCATTTCTGATATATTTTTCTCCTGCAATCACTTTTCCAGTCACAATTTTCAGTTCCATTGAAAGTCAAATTGTGGAATGGATATTTGATATCTATTGTAAGAGGAAGACTTTAGAGGAGGAATATTTGAATTCTTACGAAAAGGGTGTGGGTGGTGTGATGGATGTTAATAATGGAAGCAGAAGTACATGCAAAGATGGGGCATTATGGAGGAAATTATGGAGAGCCAGTTTTGCTATGCCTTATAGCCAATACTAAATTATTACTTTGTGAATATCCTGATATAGAGGGGCATGATGGGTCAGTCAGTAATTTTAATGCAAACACATTTTCACCCCTGAGCCTTGCAGCGTGTCTCAGTCCAGCCCCAGTGCCCCAGGCATTGACATATGATAAGTGTGTCTTATCACCAGCAGTACAGGTTACTGATCTGAAGGCTAGTCAAGTTGACCATCATACCTATTTGCATGTCCATGTAAGTAAGAAGACTGCTTAGGTATTTAGAGAATATTCCTTGTGATGTGATTTGAGATGTGCAAGTTAATATTTTTTTATAGCCTCAACTAAAAAACATTTTTCAAGTTGTGAATCAGTGGTTCTTTTGGTGACCAAGGTTTTATTTTCTACTTTTAATGTGCAATAAGTGAAGAAATAAAAGGGGGAAGAGGCGTAGTGTACACATTTTTGAGTGTTTCACTACTCATTTGTTTGTGCATGCAAATGGAAGCCGCCATTGGGCAGTGCCCTCAGTTTTTTATGGGCATCTTGGATAGCAAGATGACTCCCTGACAGTTTTGTATTATATTAGTTATGCATTGGTGGTGGAATAAATCCAATTCCATTCTTATGGATTGGTGGTAATTATGTGCGTTCATAAAATCTTCAATCTTCCTTTACACCCTTTAGCATATTATCAGCATTAGGATTTTTTTATGCAAGTGACTATTCTCGGGGTTTTGTGCTTCTTGCATTTCTGTCCTTTTCTTCAGTTAATTATTAAAGTCCTCTGAATGTCTGGCTGAAGTCTTCCACTTTGGTAGCTATTTTTCATTATTTCATACTGTGTCTTCACATCCAAGGGCCTTGATGATTTTGCTGTGATGTTATCAGGTCAAGATGCTTTAACTTTTTTTAAGGTCTTACTCTGCTCTATGAAATTTATTTCTCAGTATCCGTGGAGCCAGGTCTTCATCATGTATCACTTTATTCTCATTCTCATCCATGATGTTGTTGCTGCCCATTTTTCTCTCTCTGAAGATTCACTTCACTAGCTTGTAAGCTGTTCTGATGTTCCCTTTCTTCACGTGTTGGTTTATTTCTATACAGATGCTTCTATTCTATTCCTCATGGGTCTTCTTGCATTCTGAATTGACTTGGCTCCTAAACATCTTATAGAGGATTGCCTCATCTTTGTTTTTGGTGCGTTTTATATTTTTTCTTTCTTCTAAAAGTTTCCTGATATTTGTTGTTATTCATGGCTGCTTTTTGTTGAGTCCATTACTCTTCAAATGCTTTTCTACGACTTTAGCAATTATCCTCTGCAGCTCATCTCATCTTCCTTTGGTGCTCACTTCTCCTTCCCAATGTAGTCTCCTGTCAATGGCTGTGAACAATCTTTCTGTGGTATCTTTTACCACCTGGAGTGTTATGTCCCATCTTGGATCATGCTTGACCTTCTTGATTTTCATGCACCAATGGTGAGTCTCCATGACTTAGGTTGTAATCTGTATTTATATTAGCACCCAGAGAGCTCTTGCACTGCTCCAATTACTTCTTGTGTCTCTCTCTAAAGGCCGCTTTACATGGTACATTTTATTGTACAAATGTATGTATCATAGAATGTACAAGAAACTGAATGGAATTAGAGCAGGTTCTATTTCCCGTTAAGTCATTCAGACAATCATACAATTTGCCGCTTTACATAGTACAATTTTCTTCATGAAGGAATTAGTACATTCGTTTGTACAATAATGTACCGTGTAAAGCGGCCTTAACAAGCAAGCATTGTATTTGGTACCTGGCCATATCCCATGACATCTTCTCTGTGTACTTTCTGCACCTATGTGGCTGAAAGAGAGTTTGCTCTTACCATATTCTTCTCATTGCAGAGCTTGGCTAACCTTTCTCCTTTGGAGTTTCATTTTCCCTGTCTAAAATTTCCTACATTGTTTCTGTATTTGCTCTTCCCAACTACTGCCTTCAAGTTTCAAGAGTATGAAGCAACTATTTTCAATGTTTCACATTTTCACAATTATGACTTCCAACTAGAATCCTGTAGCCTCAAATGGAAACTACTATTTATGTCATCATGTGCTATATATAGTATACTGCACCATCTGTTGGAATACTAGTTCATGATTTGACTCAAATGCCTCATCATCCAGCTAATAGATGAAGCTGATTATTTTAGTGGAATAACTCAAAGCATTCACATAAGGA
This sequence comes from Ceriagrion tenellum, assembly GCA_963169105.1. Classification (NCBI taxonomy): domain Eukaryota; kingdom Metazoa; phylum Arthropoda; class Insecta; order Odonata; family Coenagrionidae; genus Ceriagrion; species Ceriagrion tenellum. The sequence continues at coordinate 49,130,163 of OY720636.1, read as the reverse complement.
GCAAAGTAACCCCATATTCCGGAACATGCCTCCCAGTAGTAGTCCCCACCGGGATATCCAATCAGGGGACTATTTTACTGCTAGAATATTTTACTGGGATGCATTCTATCATTTCTAATATATTTTTAATCCAATGCTTTAGGGAGGCTAATTAGGTGGTTTTCCATTGATCTTCCTTCTTGCCTTAAACTGTGGCTGCTACAAAATTGGATGGGTGATTCAGCTTACCAATGTTGAAACAGCTATGACAATTTAATATGCCCATATTTACAGTAGACTAAAGCATGATATTTTAGCCTGGGGTCACTCCCTTAAGTCAGTCCGCCTTTTTAAGTTACAGAATTACTTACGTACTGCGTAAAAAAAAGAAAGCCGTCCAGGTGTAAAATTAAGTGATTTATATGGCCAGCATTAAGAGGGCTATGTAATATTTTTGTCGGGTCCTATATCTTACCTTACCTTTCACACACAACCTTACACTTTACAGCACAGAGCCTGTCACCATGAGTTGTAGGATACCTATGTAATACATTACCTAAATCATTCATAGATGAAAAATTTTGGAGTGTAATATTTGCTGGGCATGATTTATTATGTTTTCTATCCCTTTGAGTGCATCATGACATGATATCACGTCATGGTTGTCTTTATGCTATGCTGATGATGTGATATCACGTCATGGGTACAAGGAGTGTTCCAGCTATCACTCGGGGGGCCAGTTTAGCCACCTTTTAAAGTGGTACAGGGTTCAGAAGACATCTAGCAACTGTGGTGGGAAGATCATTTCTATGTACCTGGTTTGGTTTCATTGGAGGAAATTTTTTTCTTTGATGGCAAGGTAAGCCTATTTTTACTCCCATTTGTAGGGCTGTAATGCGAAGGCTTGCCATTTCATCCACATTTTTTGCCTGTTTTGCTTGAAAATTGCTGTGAGGAGAGTTAAGAAGAGCACGGAGAATTTTTCTTGCAAAACTTGAGTATATTTTGGATGGTGCAACTTAAATTTATTATTCATATTTTTTTAACATTTATTTAACAGTGAATGTTTACCGGAAATAATTTCTTTTGTTTCGAAATCATCACCTCACACCAATTAGAAAATATTCGGATATTTTCACTACAGCATGTTTTTAGAGGGTTTTTGTTTGCATTATATTTATGTATTATACTTTTTATTTTAACTGATAAGTAATTGTTTAAGATACCTTTGGTAATGCTTATTTTCCTACCAGCTAGACGACTACAATTAATTGGAAGAATTATACATTACTATATTTAAACTTTTATCTGCATCAGCCTGAGTGAATATTTTAGTCTTAATCCCTGCATAAATGCCTTATTATTAACATAAAATGATTAATAATAATTACAGATGGTTCGCAATGGAGTAGGAAAAGGGGAAATATCCCAGGTTCAGGTGGAGGCGACCCCGTCATAAGAAGTCTCTTTCCTCTCAACGTCAATGGAAGCGCCACAGCCTTCAACGTTAAGGCAAGACCACCCGCCGACTCTAATTCTTCCCTCCTAGACTTCCGCTTTGTCGCGAAGGATTTACACGGAGGAAGAGCTGACGGAGCTTCTGAAGGAGAGCTATTCGGAGTTTTCTGAGAACGCTGAAGAGACCGAGGATAGCAAGGAGGACGAACAAGTCCGCTGATCATCTGTTGCAGACGATTGAATCTTCCAAAGCAAGGATATCGAAATGGAAACAACTGACTTATGATAAGTTTTCAACTTACATCGGTCTGTTGTTTCACATAGGAAGTATGCCCATAAACAAGATATTAGACTATTGGAGCAATGGTATTATAATTACCTACTCTGCCTCCGGAAATGTACGAGTCGTGATTGATTCCTTTGCATCCTTCAAGCTCTTTAATTTTCACCTAATCCCGGTTCTAATGATCCAAAATCTAATGATATCCCTTACAAAATCCGTTCTCCTATAGATTCCTTTCATTCCACTCTTGATACCCCAATCATACCTTTCCGTAACCTCTACAATGATGAGTTCATGCTTCTTTAGAGAGGTAGGCTGCGATTCCGTGTTTATATGAAGTCCAAGAAGCATCAGTACGGAATCAAACTGCATATGCAGACCGAACTTTCAGGGTTTTTTCTACAATTTCTTGTGTACACGGAAGCAGGTGATTCCGAACGCGGAGGGCATGGAAATGTTGACTGCGTTGTCGATAAATTAGTTGATGGTCGTTTGGACAACGGCATTTCACTGTTTGTAGATAATTATTATACCAGCGTCAATTTGATTCATGAACTGCTTGAGAGGAGAACGTACTGCAGGGGAAATCTTGGAACAAATAGGAAAGGCATCATCTCTGAAGTGTCAAACGCTAAAGTGAAGCGAGGTGAAATAATAAATACCTCTGCTGAAGATGGTATCTGCTTCCTGAAGCGGAAGGACAAAAGGGACGTATGATATTCAGCTCCAAATTCGGGAGTCGCATGGTTGACGTGCATACCCTAAGAGGAGATATGGTCATTTCTAAGCCAGAGGCTGTTGTCAAATACAACGAGTTGATGGGTGAAATCGACCACTTTGATCAAATGATGGCATATTATCCTATTGAAAGGAGGACCCTATAATGATGCAAGAAGTTGGGAATCCATATATTTCACCTTATTCTTGTCAACAGCTTTTTCCTCTACCAGCAATCCCCCGAAAAGTTACATTTGTATAAATTCCGGCTCTCCGTTATTAAATTCTTTATTCTGCCGTTTTACCTTCCTGATCCTAAACCTCTTGGCATCTTCTTGTCCTCCAAGCCATTATGCTATTTCCCTGGAATTAAACTCTCGGACGGCAGCAACTAAAAATCCTATTGCCGCTATAAATAATTTTTCATCCTAGGGCGTAGAAAGGAGGCAGCATATTTTTGTCCTGATTGTGACGATTCTCCTGCACTTTGTCCAGTGTTTTCCATCCTATCACAAAACATGTATATCCGTGTATGACGTCGAACAGTTGGCCAGTATGGATTTCTTAACTGCGTGGGATACCCAAGAACAGTTCCTGCTCGTAATTCTTTGGGAAGTACCAAATGTTACGTCACCCTAGGTGCACTTATGGAGCACAGAGATTATTGCCTTGACCAACTTTGCTCCATATCCAGTGGTCCTCTAGCTTAGCTCCATATCAGATTCCTATTATGCCTCTCATCAAACATTCCGTCAGATAAGTAATACTTTGCTCAATTTGCACTTGTGCAGATTTGCTTAATGGGTCACATAATCGTTTCTTCTCCAGCTCTCTCATATTTGGTACCGTATTGAACGGAATCAATTTTTTCGTCCTATTCGCGGAGAGGAATGCGATTTTTTCCTCTCAAGTTGACACTTGAGGAAGTGCGTCGGTACAGAGGAACAGCGGCGTCAAGGAATCGCTCCTCCGTTCAAATTTGAAGCGAGTTTAATGAAATGGAATCGAGAATGTCGTACCCGGCGCCGTTAGACCTGCTGGAGTCGCGGTCAGGGTCGAATAGACCTCGTCAGGTCTCCCATTCATCATTCCACTGTTGAATTCTGTGCTCCACATACCCTTATGTACGTGCGACAAAGGGTTTCTCACCTGGCACTATCGATCAATCCCCCTTCATCTGTTTTTTTCCTCCAGTCGTGCGATGACAGCTGGCGGCATCCAAACGGGAGGCAAACGGAGATGCGGGAAGAAGAGGAAACGGAGGGGTTTGGGTTTGGTTGGTTGGTTTTTCGGGGACGTGATGGATGTGTTCGTTTGTTTGCCGTCGTCGGTGCGTTGCATCAAAATTTGCAATTTGATGGAGAACTTCCCCGGAGAGAAAACACGCCGTGACCGTCAAGGCTTTGGTTTGGTCTTCGCTTCCACCGCCTGTTCTGTTGCGTCGAAAAGTGTACATTCTGTTCGCGAAGTTGCCCGTTTTCCCCGAAACACATTAAGATGCGCTGTGAGCACGCCACTCTTCGCATTTAGAACGTCCATAATGTGGTGAAGTCATCGTTTAGGAGATGATTGGCGGATTCCCCGCATGATCAACATCTAAACAACACCCCGCGAGCCGCAACAGTGGCGTGTGGCAGGCGGTTTAGAGACACCAGCCGTGTAAAGGAAAAATGAAGGGGAGAGGACTAAGGTGGCTTGCATTTTGGCTGAGTATATTTGCTCATTTCGTCGCTTCTATTAGCTCTAGAGATATGCTTCGGGGTCCGATTATATCATTAAAAACGTTTGGAACTCCCCAATTTTTCAATCAGCATAAGCCTATATGCATGAAGTACGAAACCAAATCATAGATAGCATTTTAATTTCCGAGGCGTCATCTTAAAAAAAAACCTTCGCAAGGAAGAGGTTTTGTAATGATTTTAATGGCATTATCAGATGGGATGACTGAACGTGAGATTATTATCTATTGCATTCACTCAATATAAAGTGTATTAAGAAAGTTTGGACAAAGTTTCACTACATCACATTGTAGCTTAGCGAAGTTTTAACTTCAATCTATAAGGTAGCATATTGTCATCTGTCTCTCAAAAGATTTAGCTTTTCCTCTGAAATCTACAGTATTTACATTTTGACACATTCATATCTACGAGATACCGTGAAAGCCACTACTAGGATGTGTCGCACGAACTGATTCCATGCCAGGCATGAAGCCCTCATCCCAGCTGAAATCAGAACCGCGCGCGTTCCCCCGGATGTCAGGCAAAGGCCAAAAGCAGTCAGGACAACAGTGCTAGACACTAGTAGAGTGCAACGTGGGCGAACATGCTACCATGCAGTACACTACTTAAGATATGACTACTGGTTATAATTACTGCGACCGATAAATCGTTCTACTAGGTACTAAATCATACAAGAATATATCCAGCCGGAAATTACATGCCACTTTAGTAGCTAATAATGATGTTAATATATTAAGTAAAAGTGCAAAAACCAATGTTGCCTTGTCAGATTCAAATTATCCTAGAACTGTTCCATCACGACTATTATGGTCCTTTATTGTACGCAGACAAAATGACATTTTAAATCTATCAGTTCGGCAGTCTATTTCCTTGATCTTTTGCCTGCGATCATTTGTACCATAATAGTTTGACTCTAGAAAAATGTGTGGAATGTTCGGAAAAAAAATTGTCTCATCGCGTTCTAAATATTTTTATCGCTGATTGGGCTTGATTTTCGTTTTCCTTTAGTAATACTGTGTATCATAAAATATTTATCAAACATAAGTCAGAAAAAATTAAGATCTAGGGTAATCATTTTCCCACAGTAATCATTTTCTGGTGTTTTACGATTGCCTGAGTATGCCTACGGAATTTATTTTGGAAATTTACCGCCGGAAAAATTAATGGCACTTGAAGGATTGAAAAAAGTTACCGCGTGTTAGGTTGTAAAAATAGGAAGTAATATAATGGCAACGAATATCGGGAGAGATTAGGGGCAATGAAGATGTGGTGTTACCGATAAAGGTCTAAAAAGTCAATTTACTTGGAGGATCGGATCTGAAGAAGTCCTGCGAAGACTTATAGAGAAAAGTAGTGTTATTAAAAATCCAGCAGTGAAAGAGAGACACATTTATTGGACGTATTTTACGAATTTACATCTCAAAGAAAACAATATAAGTAGTAGAAATGAATGGGAAACGTTACAGAAATGAGTCAAGAATGAATCACACGAGTCAAATAATTACCGAATATGATATAGAAGATATCAAAGCTAATAATTAAGTAGGAATGAAGCAATTGAACAAGGGACATCAGACGGAGAATAGCCCAAGCTAAGAAGGCGTTCGTGGAAAAAAGGCAAATGGTTTGCTCAAAGAAGATAAGACTACAAACCAGGAAACACTATGTGAAAACATTTGTGTGGAGCGTGGCACTCTATGGATCGGAAGCATGGATCATTGATAAAGCTGGCCAGAAAAGACCAAAAGACTTCGAAACCTGGTGCTGAAGGAGGATGCTAAAGATAAAATGGCTGGACAAAATAAGAAATAATGAAGAGTACAGAGGGATAGAAGAGGAAAAGAACATGTGAAACACCATACGGAAATAAAGAACCAGAGGGATTGGAAACACTGCGAGACAATGGGTTTGTGAAGAACTTAAATGAAGGTTTAATAGAGGGATTAAGTCCCGGGAGGAAGACCCAGGAATAAGTTCATGGACCAAATAAAGAGGTAAGTATATAGAAAGAGATACCTGGAGTTAAGGGAAGGATGGAGGGCTGCAGTCAACCAATGTTAGGGTTGAATGACCAATGATGAATCAAACGTAAAGTGTTGATCAATTATAGCTTTAAGATGTTTATATTGCTACACTTTGCTCCAAAGGCTTACTCATTCAAGAAGATACGTAACATTTTCATGGTAGAGACTTGTGCTCATGCAGAACAAAGCTCAGAGTAACTTTACCTAACTCACTAGAAAAATGAATGCATTTTTTCTAATTAACATCGTTGCTAACAAATATCAAGATGCCATGCCGAGTTAAATATTAGAAAATAAAAAATACATTTCAAAGTAAATTCGTTAAAATTTTGACTACCGCAGCAAACACTCTAGTTAAAATATGTTTTAATTCTGGAAAAAAAAATAGAATTCTTCTATCATTTCTACACGAGGAATATCTGCCTTTCCAATGAGTTGAATGAGCATTAGATTGGGAAGGGTGGAGGGCTATAGTCAACCAATCCTAGGATTGAACGACCAATGAATGAATGAAGCAATTGGCGGAGAAAAGATCTCTTTATTGTGTTTAAACAAAGGAAAGTCAGAAGCAACCGGCATTCTCCTAGAAACGTAGCGGAAAATGATGTCTAAACCTAACCTTATGATATTCTACGCTGTGACCAGAAAAACGTGAACAATTATTAATGATATTATTCCATACAAATTTTCTCAAATGAGCAGTAAGGTAACAATGGAAAGAGAGAATTAAGAAGTCAAATAATTGAAAACGGTAATAGAAATAAAAAATGAATGGGCCAAGAGTGGAACGCGTCAAGCAAATGATGAAGGGTATCAAAATCCTGTTTAAATAATATATTTGAATGTAATTTAGCTTCAGTTTTTACGTTTATATTAAATATTTATTATATATTTAATTCCTTCCGTATATTTACTATAAATTACGCCTTATAATCTTTGTTTTTTTTTATTCATATGAACAAACTTCTCACTGATTTGATACTTAACAGAGCAGTGGCCTGTACCTTTTTCTATGCTCCAAGGGTGCTCCCCAGAGCAAATAAATCGTATATTATCAAAGTGAAGAATTAGGGGAGGATTGAAGCGGTCGGGGGAGTGGATTGAAGAGCTGAATCAAAGCAATCTTCGGTTTGATGACTTCCGAATGATGAGATTATGACAGCGACGGGATATTTTATAATACCTTCGGACGATCAATTGGCGGCATCCTTCGATACCAGAAGCTCACACCTGACCCCACCGGCTGATGACGTTCGCACGGACAAACAAACCCCGACTTCCGGCCCCTCCCGTCTGTGTCCACTCTCGGAGGGTTAATCCGTCAATAAGAGGAGCGGCTGATGATACCTCGCCGCTTCACCCCGCGATGACCCACGCGCCCTCTTGTATCATTCTCCTCTCTTTCCCCTATCCCTGGTTAACTGTCAGAGCAGGCGTAATTACTTGCTAAGCGTCTTCCTGTTCTCTTTATTTTCCGTTTCAGAGCCTAAATATCTGATGAACATGTTTAAAAACTAATCTCAGTCCCGAAATAATATTACAAGGAGTGGAGCATCTGGCTTATATTACCCCGCACATTAAACCACCATATACCACAACTCTTTCCTGGTCAAATCCACAGAATTATCAAATTCTCCCCCCATTGAACTAAAGAAGAGTAAAAACTGGTATTCATTCAAAACGAAACTTCATCTTACCTTTTACGCAAAAACATATAACTCTGATTCGCATCGTTATATCTACGTCACCATTCGCTTCTTACTTTGCTCTTTTGCAATCATCATTAACGTCTTTTATTGTTGTATTTTTTGTTATTTTGAGATATGAATATGTAAAATAATTTTTGCATTGCTATGTTTCAAATATGTTTAAACTCATTGTTCATGTTTAATACTAAGTTGGTTTTTTTAAGCTCACCACAGTTGTGATTGTAATATTGGTGCTCTTAGGGGTTTTGTACCTAGAGCTAATAAATATTCATTATTTTTCTCTCCTTTTCATTCCTCAGTAGTGGTGGGTTATTCTGAGGTACGGGTAATATATCAAGTACTCCCAGAAATAAATCATTCAGTCGTTTTACTAAAATTTAAGAATTTTATTACTATATGGCATGTTGCTATGATGACAGCCTTCTGATTTTGGATGTATATGTTGTAGTGTAAATTTAGTTTTTCCAGACTTTTTCGAAGTTGTTTCAGTTTTTCGAAGTTGGTTCGATAATTATTATTGTTAATACCCCTACCTTCTCGAATCAACCGTTGCGAACGCCTGCACAAAACCCGCCCTCAACTCCTTTCTATGAAACATTGTGGCATGTTCCACTGTCAACAAGTGGAAGACACACACACAGGCTCTTACACACCTCTGTGTGGGTGTGCGGGATGTGTTTGTAGGAGCGGTGGTGGTGGTGTTGGTGAGGAGAGGCGGAAGTGGAAAGCTGGGGGACCCACATAAGCGGAAAGGACAGCATATGGACCGAGCATATTGCCTTGGTGGGAGAGAGAGAGAGGGTGAGAGAGAGATACAAATACAGTGAGAGAGACGGAGAGGGAAGGGAACGTTTGTGTGGTCGGTGTGGAGGGATGGATGGGGGGAGCACACGAAGAGTCTTCCGAGGAGCCTGTGGAGGACACAAACGTGGAATTAGGACGCGGGGGAAGTACATAGCCGAAGCGAGGAAGCCAATTTTTTTGGGGGAGGGAGGGGGTGGGTGATGCGGAGAGGGGTGAAGAAGGCATGCAAGAAGGGAATAAGGAGGAATTGGAAGTGTTTCCCCCTTTCGGGAGCAAAAGAATATCAGGATGGGGCGTTCGCGTGGATACGGTGTAGGAGGCTACACAGTATACTCGTATATATATGTAAGTGGGTGGAAGAAAGGGTTGCTTGGCAGCGAGGGGCAGGAGTCTTGTGAAACGTGAAGGGAATACAATCAAAACAGGAAACGTGGTGTGTGTATGTGTGTTTATTGTAAAGAGGCGGAGAGGCAGAGCAAGGGAGATTGGAGGGTGGAGGGGGAAAGAAAAACACACCGCGGGGAGGGTTGTGAAAAAACATAAATGCATAAAACGAATAAAACAGAGCCGAACGCCGCTGGTTCTCAAGAAAATTGTGGAATCCTTGAGCGGAATAGTATGAAGAGCAAGCTCGATTTCTTCGTCCTTTTTTTTTTAAGCGTCCACTAAACGGTATGTTTTCAAAAATTGGGCTCGGTTTTGTTGCCGACATTGTATGAGACTGCACTTCTGTTCGGAATACCGAACCCTCGTGAAGAACATGTTTTGGCCCCGGCTTTACGTTGGGAGAATCGTGAATTTAAGACCAAGCCACACCTACGAGCTCAAGTTTTTGCAGAAGCAGATGGAATAGACTGCGAATGGGATATAGTCCGGTAAAAATAGGTTTTGACCCGGGCAACAATAATTTCCGAGTGGGACCTTTTCCAATGTCTTCGGGTACTTTTCAGGGTGACTCTCAAAAAAGTCCCACGAGCCCTGACTGGGATAGCAAAGTTACCCAGGAAAACCTGGAAAACACAAGAGATTTCCTGGAAAAATCCTAAATTAGTTACAAATTCAGTTAGAGCGATGATTTTTAAATATATTTTTGTCAGAAATTGAATACAAAGGCAACCAAAGTCGTAAATTTCACTCTTGACCCACTGGACAATATATAATCCAGGAAAAACTCGGAATTTCCTTGAAATTGATTCATCATGCAAATTGTGTCCTCGGATTTCACTGTACTCTGTGATATCATGATTAATGGAATTGCGAATGAAGCTAATCACATTCAAGTCGTCACTCAACCGTGTCCAGATTACAGGCTGCCTGGAACTCCGCTGGAACACACCTGTATTTTGATTGTCTTATCCAGTGTTTTTCTAAGGAGTAAAGATTCGCTGTTATACGTGTTAAGCGGAAAGGATGAACACAGTTTAGAATTTGTGTCAGAAACTGCATTTATTTCTTGTATTTTTTATTGGAAACCAGATCCCTATTTGTGTCTTGTGGAGGGCACTTATAGCACAGTACTTTGTCTGCCAGATGAGTCGTTAAACTGCGATCCAGTTGGCGCCTTTCGTTAAGAGCAGATTATGCCGACGCCGGGTTTCTATCCACCCTTCCTCCCTTACCTGGTCCCTATGGTGCAAATGACCTAAGCTGTCGGTCGCCTACCCCAATATCCAATTCAATCCTGTTCCCTTTCAGATGTAAAACATTTTCGTTTAACTACAGGATTGAAAAGTACATGGAAATTATGAATTTATTCTCATAACCTTCCTGGTTATTCGAAATATTGATACTTTAACTATAATGAATACAATAATTAGTGAATATTGATTATGAAATTCGGCGGAGAGACAACCAGAAGATTACTATTTCCCTTACCGGAATCATATGAATGCCGTTTCCACAGCGACTATTTCACTGCGTAACCCAACTAGAAATCCTACCATAGTTGATACTAAGTGGCATTTACATTACAAAATGTTATCAGCATCTGGCCGAACCGGTTTAAGATGAGCGTAATTTAATCGTGGTGTATTTATAGTGCGCAAAGTTCTGAAGTTGTTCAACTTCCGGTTCTTGAAAACACTGAGCATCGGACCAGAACTTTGCAGTTTTAGACCAATATCTTTAAATTATGTAAGATAGTGGTATCTTCAAGTAGAAATGAGCATATCAATTAGAAATTATTCCTAAATTGGAGTACATTATGAGGCGTGTAGCTAAAAAATTGACTCGTGTTGACACAACAAAACCTGCCGACAAACCTTAAAAGGCTCGACAGGATCGTATTTTGTGATACATTATATGTGGATCCCAGAAGTCAAGGGGTCTAAGTGACATTTTTGAAGAAAATAAGTTAGGTGCAGGAATGGGATGTGAAAATATTAATCTTTTAGGTGGTAAAGGGATCCCAGTGATTTTCTTGACAGGTGCTGCTGTGTAGGGTAATGCCTCTTAACTACTTAGTGGGTTGTACCAAACATTTTCAACTTTGACTTAAGTTTTCTCTAAACAATGGTTTTGTTACTTAGACCCCTTGACTTCTGGGGTCCTCATATAGATTTTTCATTCTTCATGATAGATTTATTAATTTATGTTATCTCGTAATATTTAATAGTAATAATATTTGTGGTAAAAATTACTTTGTGTTCAGTAGTTATGCATGTGGAATCGAATTATTGTGAAATATATGTCATGTGCCGTGAGGCTATGCGTTAAAATAGCATTGTTGGGCAAAGAATATACATTTTTATAACTAAGTTTTTTTACTTTGATCAATGCCAATAGATTTCATCTAAATCAATATATGTCTCTAATGAGATCACGTGTATACATTTTCACGTAAATCTGTTCATAAACAAAAATTGCTCCATCCATATTAATCAATAACTTCTGCCCACGAAAATATAGCTATTTCCGTCACCATGGTAACGCACGAGTCTTAAAGAACTTTACTCAGTTCCCAGATGGTTACGCAAGAAAAAAGCCCTCTTGCTCTATTTTCCCTGTGTGATACATATCCATCAGATACAATAAGTATGCTGTTTATGTAATTTAATTCCACGGAATTTAATCTCACATCTGCGTGTAGTACAAGAAACATTTAGTATCCCGTTCCGATATTTTCGTAGTTTAGATATGTATCGGCGACCGTTAACACCCGAGTGCTTTTTCCAGAATGTATTAAGATACGGAGCTCTGTCACAGATCGCTTCCGAGTGGCTTTAACGCTCAGTAAATCATGAATCGAGCCCTCCGCTTTCACGCGAGGTAGCTCTCTGAACCACTGAGAGTCTCTAGCTTGTCCGAGGGATACAGTCCAGAAAAATGGCGCACACATTTCAGTACTGCTAAAAAACTCAATTGCATTGGATATAGAATTATTTTTAACCAAAATAACGACAGAAATAATGCACAAAACATACAGGGGGAGTAAATAAAAAATGATAAATGTAAAAAACAGACTTTTTGAGGAAAAAGATTTTATTGTTTACGAAATGCACTTAAATGTTAAATAAAACACTTTTCGACCACCACCTGGTTCTTTGAGCAGCTAGGAATAAAAACCTTGAGTGATAAATCTAAATATTATAACATTTACAATTTGTGTAAGCAGAAATATAAAGAATAACTTCGAATTACATGTTACAATAGGATCGTAAAAGCTGTAGCCTCAAGTTTTGTCATCAACATCGTGTCAATATTTTGAAACCTTAGAGGTAGAGTCATAGATATGGTGATAAACATAATAGTATGTTATGGAAATGAACGGTATTAATTAATTTTGCAATTGTGATGAAAAAATTGTGCAAAACCGATGATTTGCTCTTTCTTTACCTTTCTTTACGTAGTGGGTTATTATATGCGTTTCCCGACTTGAAACTCGGGTCATTGCATGCCTGATCCCTTAACGTAATAAGAACCATGGTCCTGAATTTCAATCAGTTGTCTGTTCTGTGAAGTGTCCTAGTTTTGCTGGCCTTGAGTTCTCTTTCCCCTGGAATTCCAGTCACGCGAAAAATACGCGGAATATAGGGTTTGATATTAGTCCTTCACGTGCCGGAAATGAAGGCTGTAAATTGATTTGTTAACGCCTAATAACTCGGTGTTTGCCGATTAATTACGTCCGCCACTTTTTTGGACTTGTATAAGTATTTTGTTTGGCAATATGGGTTACATATTCACCTTATAACGTCGAGTTGTGACTTTTAACTTGTAGGCTTGTAACCCTGAGAAATAGGCCTCTGGTCTGCTTTTCCAATAGTCGGTGCTTCCGGTTCATAGAGTGCCACGCTCCTCACGAATGTTTTCACATATTGATTCCTAGTTTGCACCTCCATCCTCTTTTAGCAGAGCAGTTGTCTTTTTCCCGTGAACGTCTTATTAGCATTACTTGACGTCCGTTGTACTTCTACCGCCCCACGTGATGTTACTTCCGAGATAGATGAAGAAATCCACTACCTCTAATTTCTCTCTTCTTAGTGTGACTTCCGCTTTCAGCTTCTCTCTTCCGCATACTAGGATTCTGGTCTTCGTCTTGTTCATTACCACGCTGTATTCTCGGATGACTTCCGTTTGGTGACCTTTGAAGACCATCGCAATTTCCAGCTATGACTGCGATATTATCTACGTTGAGGAGAACATTTATTTCATCTCCATTTATCTTTATCCCGTTCAGCCCAATTTCTTGTGCTTCTCTTATGACAACCTCCAAGTACATGTTGAGCAGTGCTGGAGAGAGGTTGCACCCTTGTCTGACTCCTTTGTTAATTTTAGTTTTAATTGAGGTTGGGTACAATAAAAATATACTCATGGGATAAACTGCATATTATGGACCATTAGTTCAGGTATCAATATGTTAGAAGAAATTGCTATTAGAAAAATTCGGCCTGGACCGGGAATCGAACCTCGGACCTTTGTACTGCCAGACTAATGCGCAGACCACTAGGCTATCCAGGCTTCCTCATTCCGAAGGCAATTTTTGGTGGATACAAGGCAACTAGATCTTAGGCCCTTGCGGTTCATCAAAGATGGCAACGCAAGGGAGAAGAGGACTTCAAAGAAGCCACGACCAAGAGTCAGTGTCCTTCACCAGCACTTATGCCGTGCTTAGCCATTTGAAATTCAAACATGGCGGGTGAATTTTTGTTGAAGAAATTGCCATGAGAAAAATTCGGTCTGAGCCGGGAATCGAACCACGGACTTTTGGTTTACCGGACCAATGCGCAGACCACTACGCTATCCAAACTTCCTAATTCCTACGGCAATTTTTGGTGGATACAAGGCAACTAGGTCTTCGATTCCCGGTCCAGGCCGAATTTTTCTCATGGCAATTTCTTCCAAAAATTCACCCGCCATGTTTGAATATCAATAGGTTACTCCTTTCATCCGCGAAAGTAGAATTTTTTAAAACCAATAAATAAAATGTGTAATTAATATTTGATTTGTATCGCGTAGGTCATAATCTCTTTATTTCAATTTTGGCCGACTGAAGGCCACACCCACATGACACGAAACCCTTCCCATGATCCTCTGTTCTTGCTTTAACCTTCTCCACCTTGAACCTCCTCGTCAGCTGCATTTAAATCTCCTTGTTTCAGGCCAAATCGTGCCATGCAAGTCGAATGGCGGATGAACCGCTTGGATCGAACGGGTAGTAATGCTTGGCGGTCGGGAGAAGTGACCTGGCGAGTGGCTTGCTCTTGGGGCGGTGAACCCACCGTGCTGTTAAAAGGAGCAGAGGGCATTGTACAATGGCTCATCTCAATAAATAGAGGAGGCGGACGCGGATGATCGCGTATTTTGTTACCAGCCGCGCTGAACGATGGATCTCGACGTCGCTTCACCCGTTCTGCCATTGCTGCGCCCGCAGACCTCACTGCACCACCAGCCCTTCGCAAAAAAAGAGGTAATACTCCTACTCAGGGAAACTTTCCTTATCGTCATCCTTGGTCTTGTCAGTCAGTTGACTGTGACATTGTATTTTTGTTTTGGGAATCGTTACCAGTTCGCCATTAAATCGTTGAATCAGGAGGACGCTGATCAGAGTCCTCTATTTTGCTACATAATAGCTACGAACTACTAGTAAGTAGGGAGTAGTGTTGAGAACGCAATCTAGAGGACACTAACGCTGATAGCCATTCTACGCTCTCTCGGCACCTACGGTAGTGTAAAGTTGAATTTTTTAAAGTTCTTCCGCGAAAGGAAATAAATGTTATTTTTTCGTATTTGGAATATAAGTAACAATAAATGTCAACTATCTGATTAGTATCATCATTTTTTGTGCAATCCTAAGATTGGTTGACTGCAGCCCTCCTTCCTTCCCAATTTAACGCTAGTTCCCTTTACTCCTGGTATTTCTTCCTTTGTAATTTCCTCTTTTGTTTGTTCATGAACTTATTCCTGGGTCTTTCTCTGCTGACTTTTCTCTCTATTTTACCTGAAGTTACGTTATTCACATACCCATTGTGTCTCAGAGTGTGTCCATTCCATCTGGTTCTTCTTTTCTGTACGGTGCTCCACATAGTCCTGTCCTCTTCTGTAAACGTCATCATTTCTTATTTTGTCCCTCCATTTATCTTCAGCACCCTCCTTTAGCACCGGGTTTTGAAGGTTTCTATTCTGTTCTGGTCTATCAAACTCGTTCAAAATGAAAGATCAATCATAGTTGAAAACGTAATCTTTTTACCTCCTGTTTATTAAAAACTGAACATGTTTGACTACTTAAAATCATAAAAAATCAATCGCAGATGGGACAATAGACGCTCTCCTGTTGTTAGCGGGCATCAACCCGCCATCAGATCTAGTTTAAAAGTACTCACATAACCTAGCGAGCTCGGAATTTAATAGAAAACAATTGCGCTGCTGCATTGCAAAATAAGCACAATTCTAGAATGAATGGAAAACTCCCGATGATGACGCTTCCTCGCATGAACAAGTGAAATGTGCTCGCGAAACTCTCTCGAAAGGAAGAAATCATTCTAAATTCCCTCCTCCACGTCATGTACATGCTGATGCGGATCATGTACATCATGTTTTAGTCTTTTCTGGTTAGCTTTTCCTATGGTCCATGCTTCCGATCCATAGAGTGCCACGCTCTACACGAATGTTTTTACTTACTGTTTCCTGGTTTGTAGCCCTTTGAGCACATCAATTGTCTTTTTCTCGAGAACGCCTTCTTTGCTTGGGCAATTTTTGGCTTGTTGTCCGTTGTACCTCTTCCGTCCCACGTGATGGTACTTCCAATATCTATCTGGTATGAACAGTTAAATGTTACTTTAAATGCTTTTTTCTCAAACTAGAACTTGAAATTGTCAGCTGTTTATTGTGTAAATGGGAGAAACGCGTGTAACAGTGGTATTTATATATAGTCCGGTAAAATTAGGTTACGACCCGGACAAAAATAATTACCGAGTGAAACCTTTTACAATGTCTTCGGAAACTACCCATGATGACTCTCAAAAAAGTCCCAAGAGCTCCTGACTGGGGTAGCGAAGTTATCCAGGAAAACCTGGAGATTTCCTGGAAAAATCCTAAATTAGTTAAAAATTCAGTTAGAGATTATTATATAATTTTCTCAGGTATTCAATGACAAAGGCAACAAAAGTCTTAAAATTCACTATCGACCCACTGAAAAATATATAATCCAGGAAAAATTTGGCATTTCCTTGAAATTAATTCATCATGCTAAATGTATCCTCGGATTTCACTGTACTCTGTGATTTCATGGTTGATGACGTTGCGAATGAAGCACATTCAGGTCGTCACTCAACCGTATCCAGATTACAGGCTGCCTGAAATTCCCCTGGAATACACCTGGAATTTGATTTCCTTATCCAGTGTTTTTGTAAGAAGGAAAGATTCGCTTTTATAAGTGTTAATCGGAAAGGATGAACATAGACTAGAATTTGTGTCAGAAACTGCATTAATTTCTGGTGGCTATAGACATTAAAATGACATATATATTATGTTGCGATATCGCAATGTTTTAAACAACAAAAACAACAACAACAACAACAACAGGAATATGTTACTACACCAACTTGTGTCTTCTCGCCGCTAGCTCGTCGACATCAACAATGCTTTATGACACCAAGACAACAATAATAAGGCAATCCTTCCCTATTTTTGAAGAAGGTAAGTGTATAAGATAATAAAATGTACCGGTTTGGTGATAATGAGGCTGAAGATCGAGATAGGGAACATCACTGTCCTATCCTAGGATGCCATTAGTACACCCATGTCCAGCGCAGAATCCACAAATGTTACAGCACATAATGCCGTGCTTTCTGCAGGTGTAGCACATCGTCTCACATCCTTGAGCACAAAGATATGTGGTGAGTTTGGGACCAGTTCTCCACCTCCAGCAGCCATTTCTTCTAATGATGGATACAATAACTTATTCCTGGGTGTTTCTCTGGGGACTTTTCCCTCTAATTTGCCTAAAAGTATGTTCTTCACAAATCCATTGTGTCTGAAGGTGTGTCAATCCATCTGGTCTTCTTTTCTGTTTGGTGTTCCCTATGGCCCTTTCCTCTTCTATCCTTCTGTACACTTCATCGTTTCTTATATTTTTCGTCCATTTTATCTTCAGTATTCTCCTCCAGCACCAGGTGCAAAGGGTTCTTGTCTTTTCTGATCAGCTTTTTCAGTGGTCCAAGCTTCCAATCTATAGAATGCTACGCTCCACATGAAGGTTTTCACATACATTTTCCTGGTTTGTTGTCCTATCTCCTTTTAGCACAGCAGTTGTCTTTTTTTCATGAACGTCTTCATAGCTTGGGCTATTATCCGCTTGATGCCCATTGTACTTCTCCCGTCCTATTTGATGGTACTTCCGAGATAGGTGAAAGAATCCACTTGCTCTAATTTCTCTCTTCTCAGGGTGACTTCTGAATTCAGCTTCTCTCTTCCGCATACTAGGATTTTAATCTTCGTCATATTTGTCTTCATGTTGTATTTTTGGAGAACTTGGTCCATGACGTTTAGTGACCTCTGAGGATCCTCGCGGTTTCCAGCTATGACTGCGATATCATCTGCGAAGCGGAGCATGTTTATTTCTTCTCCGTTTATCTTTATTCCTCTCAGACCAGTTTATTGCGCTTCTCGTATGGCTTCCTCCAAGTACATGTTGAACAATGCTGGTGAGAGGTTGCATCCTTGTCTTACTCCTTTGATAATTTTGGCTTTTTTATTTTCCGTCTCTCATTCGTATCGTAACGACTTGCTTCCTGTATCATTGATAGATAATTCTTCTGTCGTGGTAATCCATTCCCAGTTTTTCTAGCAGTCTGAGCATCTTGTTCCACTCAATGTTGTCGAACTCTTTCTCCAAGTCCATGAATGCAGCATACAATGGTTTGTTTACATATATTGTTTTCTCCACGATTACTCTCAGGCAGAGTATGGCCTCCCTGGTACCCCTGTTCTTCCTAAATCGAAACTGGTTTTCTGGGAGGTTGTTTTCAATTTTCCTCTCCATTCTGTGGCCTATAATTTGTGTTAGTATTTTTGATGCGTCTGACACTAGACTCAAGCTTCGGTGCTCCTCACATCTCTTTGTCCTTGTGTTCTTCGTTATCGTAATCATTACGCTCCAGTGATAGTCCACTGGAAGTGTTCCGCTTTGGTAGCTATTTCTGGGTATCTCGCACAGGTTATCTTTAAATTTACTTCCGAGCGCTTTGATGATTTCTCCATTGATGTTGTCTTCTCCAGGTGCTGTGTTTTTACCGAGATCTTCTAATGCTCTATCGCATTCATTCCGCAGTAGGAGTGAGCCCCGATCTTCCTCGTCAACCTCGCTATCGTCGTTTACTAGGTTTTCTTCCGTCCCTCGGTAGAGTTCATCGATGTATTGCTTCCATCTATACCCAACGTCAGCTCACGAATGCTGTCGATTACTGCTAAGGTTCCAACTTGACAGCAGGATGATCAGGATTCTCTGAATTTTCACAGAGCAGACAGTGCAAAATGAAATCGAATTCTAGAGTCTATGATCTTCTCTGTTTCTGCGGCGCAGGTTCAGGAACAGAGAGAGATTTTGGTAGCTTTGTTTAGATCTAACGACATTCGACCTGCAGCGTTACGGAACTAGTTCCTTCTAAGAGATCACGAACTGTATCCTAACGTATTGCACTGATTTTATGAATTTTATCAAGGCCATTTGTATCACACTGAAACAGTGAATGGAAGTACTTGTAATGAAAGAGAATGCGGATGTACAAAAATAGCAGGGACTAATCCATCCACCCATTCTTAAATTACAATGGACAAATTTACCATGAATATTTAACCTTTAGAACGCTTCACATAATCACACAAAAGGCACTTATCCATGCTTGGCACTTTATGAACACTTTGCGTCACGAGCGAACCAGATCACAGAGGCCGGTACGGCAACGATTTGACTCCAGACTTGTGTGAAATGGCATCCTAGTATAGGGCAGTGATGTTCCCTATCGCGGTCTTCTGCCTCATGATTACCAAACCGGTGCATTTTATTGTCTTATACACTTACCTTCTTCGCAAATAGGTAAGGATTGTCTTATAATTGTTGTCTTGGTATCATAAAGCATTGTTGATGTCGACGAGCTAGCGGCAAGAAGACGCAAGTTGGTGTAGTAACATATTCCTGTTATTGTTGTTGTTTTTGTTGTTTAAAACATTGCGATATCGCAACATAATATATATATCATTTTATTGTCTATAGCCACCAGAAATTAATGCAGTTTCTGACACAAATTCTAGTCTATGTTCATCCTATCCCATTAACACTTATAATAGCGAATATTTCCTTCTTACAAACACACTGGATAAGACAATCAAATTCCAGATGTATTCCAGGGGAATTTCAGGCAGCCTGTAATCTGGATACGGTTGAGTGACGACCTGAATGTGCCTAGCTTCATTCGCAATGTCATTAATCATGAAATCACAGAGTACAGTGAAATCCGAGGATACATTTGGCATTTGGAATTAATTTCAAGGAAATGCCAAATTTTTCCTGGATTATATATTTTTCAGTGGGTCAATAGTGAAATTTAAAGACTTTGGTTGCCTTTGTCATTGAATTCCTGACAAAATAATATAAAAATTATCGCTCTAACTGAATTTGTAATTAATTTAGGATTTTCCAGAAAATCTTCAAATTTTCCTGGTTAACTTCGCTACCCCAGTCAGGAGCTCTTGGGACTTTTTTGAGAGTCATCCTGGGAAGTTTCCGAAGACATTGAAAAAGTTTTCACTCAGTAATTATTTTTGTCCAGCTTTGCGGTCAAATTCAACTAATTTTACCGGACTCTTATTAAATATAAACTTGACTCTAAAATATGTTTTTAAAAAGCGAAAACAGCCGGGAATGTGATGAAAACTATAACAGATGCTTATCATCACATTTTATCGTTTTTGGTCAATTACTAGGAAAATCGGAGCCATAATATGGCAAGCCCTTAAAAATGGAGTTGCAATCGTTTTTGTAGACATAAAAAATGTTTGTTCAAAATATGTTCGTGAACTAATCTGCATATTTTGTATTCAGTGGGTAACTTATTCCATCAGCGATGGCAAGATTTTTTAAAACAAACTGACCAAATCGTTGTAATCATTGAGAGGGATGGAGAGTGCCTTACCTCTTCAAACTGAAGCCTGAGAACCGAAATAACAACCATATTGCTTAACATTGCTCTCTTCTCACTCTCCAATAGATAGCTCGATGGAATAGATGAATATCAGTCATATGTTTAAAATTAAAGGCAAGTAATTCAGTCCCAGTGGTGACGGGGTTAAATCCCCTCCTGTAAATTCGAGAGTCGCGGGTTCGAGTCCCATCTGAGTGGATATTTCACCTCTCCGGACGTGACTATTTGCGTTCTTCCATTGTAATACACCTGGTGTAAAAGGTCAACCCTGCTCTTTTCGGGGCAGTGGAAATAAGTATATAGGTATACATTGGCTATTTGTGCTATGGGTTTTACTCGATTTTACCCTAGTTTTCAGCGTGAATGCGAATTATTTTTATTTTTAAATTAGTATGCAAAATATTTATGGGAAATCCTCATAAAAGAAGTTAGTCCATGATGATTTCAAGTAAGTTATTCTAGACAAACGTTGTAAAATTGCGTAATCTCGCTAGTGCTATAGGAAAATGGGTGTCTACGAAGATAGCGGACTGGATTGGCTTCAGCTCCTAACATAGGCCAGAATAGCAAGTGCCCCCTCCATTTAGCTCGGTGGTTCCAACTGACGCAGTTATCGCCGCTATTTGGCAACAAGTAAAACTATCCGACCCATCGGGGCATTCTAAGAAAATACATTAGATTTAATAAGATACCTGTCAGTGATTATTCATTTCAATCGAGCGAAAACTGCACTGGTTCAATACAGCAATTATAGGATGCCTATAATTTTGAGTTATTCTGCTGTAAATGATTTTATTCTCCAAGATGTTTGTGTTTTCCATCAGGTATACTCAGTACAGGATATAAATATGCATAGTACCACGATATTCACCTCCAGAAACGCTGAGCTCTTGCAAAATCGAGGTAATATTTATTATTTGAAGAAAAATCTTTACTTGCTGGCCACTGCATGGCGCCACTGAACTCCGACCTACAAGTTTACTTTAATTGCCGCGACTGTATGTAACTAGAATGGTGAAGTCGCTATGCATGACGCCAGGGCCACTAGTTCTGAGCTTCCTGCTGAAAACTCGGCGTTTCGAAGCGGTCTACATTTCACAAATTCACCAAAAATTGATGTGACACTGATTCGCAGAATTATTTCACCATCATTGTTTATTTATCATTAAATTTGGCCCTTATTACCTGAAACCTAAAGTAAGCTGTAGTTGGGCCCGCTTCTTGTCATCAGAGATACGATGACGAAGAACGTGACGGGCCTCAAAATCTCGGCAGCCATGGAATATCTCTCCTGGTTGAAAACTTAAGAAAACTTCTTTCAAAGTTTTGGTAATTTTTGCGGTAAGATTTTCCTCTAGTCTTATACAGGCCGTATATAATTTTGCTTGTTAATTTTTTATTTTGAGCAGTTTTAAGAATCATGGATAAGACAATGTTATGGAAAGACATGGAAAGGACATAAAAATTATGATTATTATTATTATGTCCTTTCTATATGTATATATATATATATATATATATATATATATATATATATATATATATATATATATATATATATATATATATATATATATATATATATTATTAATATTATTGATTTTACACATGATATAAACTCTTCCTTATTTAGTTTTCTACATTTACATCCACATAATACCGTGCGAGCCGCCACATTGAAGTGTGGCAGGAGGTGTTAGGACACCAGCCGTGTAACGGTGTATGTTATTTGGAGATGAAGTGGTGACATGTATTATAGGAGTGTGTATAGGAGTGTTTTATGCCTATCCGAGGCTTTTTTACTTATTTTACGCCTTACACCTAAAATATCTTCGAAACTTAAGGTTTTTCTTGCAATTTCATAAAAATTACTGCAGTTGTTATTCATTTAGCTGTAAAGATAATTAAATAAACTTATGAACTACGATGAAGTGGACAACATTAGACGCCACTTTGAAGAAGAACTAAACATTTATATACATATAGAAAAGAATACTTTGTAATATGCTATAGTATTTAAATTTGTTTTTCGCTTTCACAGTTTTACTGCATTATCAGGTACATTTTTTGGATAATATTTATTTCTCAATTGTTGTTATATTAACGTGGTGTGCGGGTTATTGGAAAGAAAATCTAACTTTTGGAAGGGAAGGAAGGAGAACATCGATTTAGATTTGTGAGGAGGGAAAGGTTAACTATTTAACAAAGAAATATTGTCAGAAAAAAGTGACAAAGAGTGAGGAAAAAGTAGTTCATTACAAAGGTTGCTGGACCATCTAATAATTTTAATTGATTCTAAAGCGTGTACCTCAAAACCTTTCGGTAAAATATGTAAAACTTCTGGGTTGAAATCACATTATTTTCAAGCAGGTGCTTGGGAAATTAAGATATGATATCCATAATTCTACAACTTCTGGAGTGTTCTTTAATGCTTACCTTGAAACTTCGCCCATTTTGACTTTTTCAGGGTACATCACTGCCAACACATTTGATTTTGAAAATACCAGACTGGAACAATCTATCCTGTTTTCTTCTCCGTCTAATAGGAATTGTGTAAGAAGCTATGAAACTCATCGTTCTAATAATTGTAGAATATAAATATTAAAATTAGATAATTGTAGAAAAGTTCAAAGTGTTCTCTTCAATAAGGATATTATTAAAGACAACACCCTGTATACGTACTTTCTTACGGGACATGTTCGTATGAATCATTTCATTAAAAAAAATCTCTCTGGAGTGCTTACTGCATCACCGAACCTTATTCAATAGAAACGACTTGTCATTTCTGATAAATATCTCGGAGGATAGTGCATTAACTGAATAATTTTTGCTAATATTAAATACATTATCTAAAAGGTTTTGCAGAAAAAACCCAAAGAATGGTTAATTAGCGAAATTAGGAATTTGTAATTTCTTATAATAATCTGTTATAATTATGGCAAAGATGTATTTTCCTTTTTTTCGTTTTACTGTTTTTTTTTAAATTTTTTAATGTCTTTATATCGATTTTTTGTCTAAAAATTAAAAGTACATAAACTGTAATATAAAAATTCTACTTAAAAAATATTGTATTTGTAACATGGTGCCCTGTATAAGTATTATGGAACCATCTGACGAGCCATGGGTCTTAGAAGGACCAAGGATTTATATATGCAATCTAGGCGCTATAAATTTAAAAGAATTATCTTGTTCTTCGCGATGAGACCAAATTTATTGAAATTCATGGGAAGTTATTCCTGCTCAATCTACCTCCTGTCCGAATATAATCGTGGCTGCCGCATATCCTTGAGTGTAGGCAAGTCCTCACGACGTGTGTGACGTGACGTCAGCCTACCGTCGCGACCGAAAAAGAGGCGGAGAGTGTGTGTCACTCAATTTCGTAATGAATTCAAGAATTCTACTCCTAATATTTTTGTTATAATTTTTTTCGTGACAGGCGTTAATGCTCCAGAAAGGACGAAGGAGAGAGAGAGAGGGAGAGCCTACGAGCTGTCTCGCCTCGACGTAACCCGAATGATGAACGACGTGAATTAAGAGACTGAAACAGAAAAAGGAGGAGTATTTCCTCAGATTGATATCAAGGTAGGAACTTTTTTCTTTGCAAATCAAATTTTAATGCCGATCTGATTATTTATGAATGTGCCCCTTTCATGTTGGTTATTATCGCTGGATTGGTTGGTGTGGAGTTTCAAATGAATTTTCTCCAAAACTGCATAATGACCGGTCGGATTGAAATATTTCGAATGAGGTCATCAGCCGCTCCATTTCTTTCTGTGAACGCTAGATTAATTCTGTACAGCTTCATTTAGGAAGTTTGATAGATTGGTTTTGCGCGTGCATTTCAATCCTGGCTTTAAGAACATTGCAAGTCATTAAGATGCGGGGTGTCCTTTAGGATGTCTATCAAGGTGAGTAAAAGAGTGGGCTAAATACATTGGATTTAGGGTATTTAATAAGTGATAGCGGGAAAAATGGGATGGGCAGGATTAAGAACTAATAGATGGTAAAGGAATATATGTTGATTGCTTAGTTAATGGGCATATAAATATGAAGTCGTTATCAATGGAATAAACTCGGAGTGAAAGTTGAAATTGTACTTGATTTTGACTAATGGTCTGGTGTTGTAGACTATATTCCTCAAGATCGTAACATGGTGCATCTATATTTTGCATTCTGAGGGCGGTTAGGATAATCCATGTGGAATAAACAGGATTTAGAACAATTCGGTGATAAAAGAATGTAGATTGGTTGCTTAACTAATGGACATATACGTGTGAAATAGTTATCAGTCAAATGAACTCGGTATGAAAGTTAAAATTGTACTTGTTTTGAACTTATGGTCTGGTGTTGGAGACAATATTGCTCAATATCCTAAGTCCTTCATCTATATTTTGCATTTACGAGGCCATTCAGATAATTCAAGTTGGATGAGCAGGATGAAAAACAAGTTGGTGATAAAAGAATGTAGGTTGGTTACTCAGTTAATGGACATATAAGTATGAAGCAGCTATTAATTAAATGAACTCGAAGTGAAAGTTGAAATAGTTGTTGTTTTTGACTAATGGTCTGATATTGGAGACAATAATCCTCAAGATCTCAACGTGCCGCATCTATATTTTGCATTCTCGGGGCCGTTCAGATCACCCTAGAGGAATGAACAGGATTAAAAATTAGTAGGTGATACAAGAATGGACGTATAAGTATGAAGTAGTTGTCAATGAATGAACTGGGAGTGAAAGTTAAAACTCTACTTGTTTTTGACTTATGGTTTGGTTTTAGAGGCAAAATACTATTCCCGATCCGAACATGCTACATCTATATTTTGAACTCTCTTAGCCGTTCAGGCAATCCAAGTGGGATGGGCAGGATTAAGAGCTCGGAGTCACAGTGAAAATTGTACCTATTTTTTATTCATGGCCTGGAGACTTAAATATTCTTCACGATCGTAACATACTACATCAACATTTTGCATTTCTGGAGCCGTTCATATAATCCAAGTGTTAAGTTCTCACTTTATTTATTCTTATTCTATGTATTTGGAGCCATATTGAAGATGTACAGTTTATACCACGTAGTTTGGGAACAGAGTGACCTAAATACTTAAGGAGACCTTCTGCTACATCTTGTCATATCTATACCTAGAAACGTATGGAGATGTTGAGCATTGCATCTTATCTTAAGAATTTCCTCGACGGGCCGCCATCCCTCGTTCATTTTTACTCCAAGGTATAGGGGTCATATTTTTTCGTTCCCCACAGAGTAAGAAGTGTTTATGGAAGCGAGAAACGTGGGCGCATCTGGAGTTGGAAATCGGTCAGCTGGAATATAGCACCTGTGGACATTCTCGGTATCTAGTGACTCTGACCCAAATATGCGCGAATAAATTCCTTTGTTTTCCTCTGTAGTGACCATGATCTATGAGGTGTTTATAGGTTGTAGGAGTAGGTCACGGTTTTACTTAGTGGTTTCTTTCTGATAAGTTGGCTATGGAAGAATGAATTCCGTAGCTTTTATTTTGGAAAGCATATAGACCTCATTTGCGGGAATTGAGGATTGTATATTCCTTACTGTCTAAAAGAGAAAATTAAATATGACTGGTTTAGGAGTAAGTATTAAAAAATATGTTTTTCGATCTTAAAAATGGCAATGGCAATGAGGAAAGTCATGTTATTAATCGCCGAGCGTTTCAGAATACCCTTTGTTACACTATTTTTATTTTCTTTACGAGCCTATTTCACACGCTATTTTTTCGAGTTTTCTTTTTTAAATAAATGTGCCAGTGAGTAAGTTTCATAAATTACTTGCTATAGAATCCATTTTTCGATCGTCTTAAGTTGTTTTTAAGACATATGGTTCCAAATTATTTTAATGCCATTTAGAGAACAATTCCTGATTGATTTTTCCTGTATCGTATTATCATAAAATGTCTAGGCAGGTATAATTTTAAAGCTACCGGTCATAATTTTTAATGTTTTTAATGCTTTTTTAATTGCTTATAATTTTTAGTTCACAACTACTTACATCCTATTTCACTTACCTTACTAGTAAAAGACAGAATGGTGAAATGGCAGTGTGACTGCTAACTTATTGGAAGTTATTAAACAATCCTTACTCTACTCGACAATTTCAAAATGAAATGAGTGAGTAGTCGTTTAAGCATTCGAAAGAAAAATTTGAAGTTAAGGTTTGAAAAGTACCACTCGGAATAAGCGTTTATATTAGTTAATACTACTTAATCTTAGTTTTGCACATCGATATATAGCCAAAAAGCTTCCTTACGGAAATACTCCATGGGGTAGCAGCTCACCCAGCTTTGCATTGAGAATGGAGGAATAGAATCAAAAGAGAAAAGATACGTAATTGGAGTTGTTTTTTAATATGTTTATTTTGAGTTGCATTTTGGTCATGGATTGTTCAACGAAAGAAAATTTAAAATCCATATCCATTGCAGCATCTTTTATTTTGTTTCTATTGTATATTGCAGAGAGAAAGTAAAGAGACTGGTTGTAGTCATCTTGTGCAACGATTTTTCATCAAATGTTTTCAGAGTCAATACAATAAAAGTTTACGCAAGATCAGCAATAAATATTTTATCCAGGAATAAAATGAGACAGGTGCAAAGATCTATTTTGTAATGCAATAGAGATTTCGAGGAGATAGAGAGTAGGCTTTGGAAAACAGGGTGATTTCTGAAATTCGAGAATAGCCGAAGTAAAAATGTAAAATACCTTACGCAATTACGATTAATTAGTATCTCCGTGCAAACTTTAAGCAACTCGTCAGAAACTATTTGTGATAACGTCTACGGATAACTTGCCGCACGATCTTTGATGTTAGTAACTACTTCATTGAAAATACGTATAGAGCTTGCTAATTCGTGGGAGTCGATCCTCCGCCAATAACATCTGCAGAACAAAGAAAATGAGAAGTAATAGTGATGTGAGGTTGGAGAAGAATGATGGACCAAATGAATCGAGAGAATAATCAATGAAAGAGGCGTAGAAAGAGTTGGAAAAAACCAAGTCTTTGTGAAGTATGAGAGACCAACTTATTGGATTGTTTTGGATATTTGCGACAAAGCAGCATCTTGAAAACAATAATCGAGCGGAAAATGGGCATAAATTATATCGATAATGAGGCGCATTAAGCAAATAAATAGGGATGTCACAGTGAATGTTTTGAATAGATTCTAAGCTGCCTCTCCAAGTTTCATTTTTGTGCCAATGAATTAGGGAATTCGTAAGAATCTTAGTCATAATTCATCTCTGCTCTATAGTTTTCATATACGTAACCTTAAGCCAACGATTTGGATTGCGAAGTCGGGATATTATATATTAAATTGTTACTTAGTGTTTTCACAGATGATAGTTTTTAAAATTTTCGCTGTTATAATAATTTTTGTGATAATTTTTCAATAAAATTAACTAGCACTGAGACTTGAAATAGTATTCCTTTCATTCACGGCTTGTTTTACTGAACAGAAAGAACGGGACAAGTTCTCGACGTGATGCATATTCTGTTTGAGTAATGAAGGAATGAAGGGCTTATCTTAAAAGGGAAAAAGGTAGGAAATTTCAGGAAACCAATCTTAAGATTGATAATAATAATAATAATAATTTTTATTTGGCTTTAAGCAATACAATGCAATAGTCATTGTCAAGAGGTATAAAAAGTAAGAACACAAATGAAAAAATATATAAAAGGAAATCAGGAATTAAAATGTGAGGTGAGGTGAGATCACACTCCTCAAATTCCTGCAATGAATAGAATGCTTTACACAAAAGCCAACGCTTTAAGGTCAATTTGAACCTAGACAGACTGACAAACCTAGCCTCTCGGGGCAGTATATTAAAAAATCGAAGTTTAAGTACATTAAAACAATTGGCACTTTTGGATAGTCTAAAGTGAGGCACCACTAAATTGTCCCTTTTTCTTGTGAAGTGGTGATGATAGCTGGCTCCTATCTCTAATGGGCTCAGGTTTTCTTTCACTTCACATACACCTTTATAAATATAATGACCATAGAGGGTCATTACACCCAGTTTTATAAAAAGAGGTTTACATTGAGTGCGAATCTGAAATAATTCTAATTGATAGTTACTGATATTGATAGTTTTTAATGCCAAGTCTCCTTAGTTTTGAAGAACAACAATGACATTTTTGCGAGTTCTGCTCCGCACAGAGTGAAATGGGATGGAGTCAGGAGAGTTGCTGCAGTACTTTTATTCATGGTTTGCTTTACGGGACAAAAGTCATCCCAAGCTACTGACATTATGTATGTATTCTTTGAGTCATGATGGAATGTAGCGGATATCTGAAAAGATTAAGAGTGGAGAGTTACCGAAGACCAATCTCAGATTTGAAACTCTTGATGATAAGGGTTACTTTGGGCTTTCACAGACTGCAATTTGTTTTGCTTTTTTTCGCATTAATAATAATTGTAGCGATAACTTTTTTATGAAATTATCTTGAAATGAGAGCTGAAACAGTATTCCTTTTAGTCATGGCTTGCTTTACGGAACTGAAAGTACGGGACAAGTTCCAATCCAGGGAAACCCATCTCAGATTTGAAGACTAGATGATGATAGTGGTGCACAAATGCTCCTCAGATTTTTAATTAATGTGCTAGTGTTGATTATCGAATTATTTTAAGTAACCCTTGATCGTAAAAAAATAAATTTTGACAAAATATCTATGATATTTATGCATGGAAAGCCGTTTTAGTTTAATTATTTTTGCTAAAGACAACGAAAAAGAAAGAACTCTTAGTATTTTCCTTAAAATTTTCCTTATTTACTCAAAACTTTTATTACTATCTTTGAAAATGTATCTTTGTACCTTTGAAAAGGTAGCTTTGAAAATGATTGAAAGGCAATCGAAACCTGGGTCAGGAATAACAGTTTTTAGTGTGGAAAATAGTAAGAGTTCTTTCTTTTTCATCATATCTGTAGTGCCATTCCACAAAGTTACTCCTTCAACCATTAAGTTAAGTTTTGCTAAACGTGAAAATAGAGAATTATTCACATTAATATGAACTGCAAATCGTGAAACCCCAGAGTCGCATGCTATGCCGCTACTTAAACCAAACCTAATTATTTTTGGAGAGATGTGATGAAATTTATGCATATTCCGCTTCGTAATGGAAGAGGGAATAAGATATTTGGAATGAAGTTGAGAAAAACAAGGCGCGAGACAGAGAGATCTGGAGAATTTCGAGATCATTTTCGAATTCCGAACGAATCCGGGAAAGATAGAGTCGGAAAGCCGGCGACCGTTACGTGCAAACGCGTATTCCTCCGTGTGTCGGTCGGCTTCGTTCATGTGTGCGCTCGGCTCGGAGGGAATGTGCGGTATAGCGTTTGAGGGAAAGAAGGGGGGGGAGCGGGAGGGTCGCTTAAGAGAGAGGGGAGAAAGGAGGTTTGTTTGACGTTGGGGAGGGGACCAGGGACGGGGGGGGGGGGGCTGGAGGGGCGCGGTGGTGTTGGTGGTAGGGGGAGAGGAGACGAAGAGAAGGAGTAGGGGAGGGTATCACGTGCGTGTGTCCCATAATGCTAGGCGTGGCACCTCCTCCCCCACCTCCTCCTCCAGCCGCCGACCCTCGCCCTGGCGCCACTATCGCCCGCCAGGCTCTGCCTCTCTCTTTATCTCTACGGCTGCGCACCCCTGCCTTTCCCTCCCCTCCCTTCTCCTCCAGTCTCCCCCTCTTTCAGCCCCTCCCCTCCTCCACACTTCCCACCCCAACCCCCTCTACCACGGTACGGAATTTGGGTCCTAAATAATAATAATATTGATAAAAATATATTTTTAAAAAATTCCGTGAAGAGAGGATAAAAAAATGAACCTCCCACGCTCGTTTTTTATTTTAAATACCCTCTCCTCTTCCTCTCTCGTCGTACCGATTTTACCTATCCCTCGTATACCTACTCCACCCGTGTCGCGCACCGCTGGAAAAACCGCGAGAAACATACTTTCCATCATCCCCCCTCTCCAGCGGTTTCACTCCCCTTCAGGTCCCCCCTTTGCTTCTGTACCCCTACCCTCCCCCTCTTTCTCTCTCCGTATATTCCCCCCCCCTGACCTCTCCCTCCCCCCTTCCCTTGCACGGGATTCTACCCCCTCCTCAAACCCTCCCTCCCGAACCCCAGTGAGGCGACCAATGGCTCCGCTTCACCCCTCTCTCAACATTTTCTCTCCCTCGCTATCCCTTCGTACATATATAACCCCACCACCTCCCCACTCCCCTGTGTATCTCCCTCCCCTTCCCGCCCTCCTCCCCTATCCTACCCCTTGCCCCTCCCCTTGCAGGCAGCACACCCCTTTCTTCGACTCCCCATGCCTGCGCCGCTCACTCTCAGTTCAGTTTGACTGAAGGCTTCGACGGAGCGTACTCCGCCGCTCTCGCCCAAGGATCCAACGGGCACGTGGCTTTAAACACCCTGTCCCCCCCTCCCCCCTTGGACGGTCCCCCCCCCTTACACTGAAATACCCGTGCAGGAACATCCTCGGCCCGAAGACTTGAGGGAGAATACACACAGCGCGGGCCCCCCAATTGATAGTGAAAACCTTCGTCCGTTTCGACCCTACTGTCGGAGGACCACGACCTCGGAGGGAAGTCCGTCGAAATTCAGCCGGGAGAGGGCGGGGGTGTTGTCTGAAGTATACAGAGACACGCGGGGGATAGGGCGTGCTTTCCACGCGGTGTGCCCACTTGTTTCTTCTCCCGGCTGGCGCGTGTGTGATTACTGGGGGCTCAGGTTTTATTTATCATTGCTTACTCCCCCCCCCCTGCTTCTCCACTCGTCGTGTCCCCTGTATGGAGCGCGGAGTAAAAAGTGTGTGCCGGGAAGGGTCGGATAATCCCTTCTAGTCCGTCGCTAGTCTTCTCTGAAACGACGACGGAGTTTCTTTTCCATCTAGAACACCACCATCACCAACAATCAACCTTCCCCCCCTTACGACGACGAAATCGCCCTGTCAACGCAGCACGGGGAGAAGTGTAGGCTCCCTCAGGATACGGGGAATCGGTTCAGGCCTTTTTTTTCCCTCTCCATCGAGGGACCGTTGTGTTCCGGGACCGTCGACTGTGTGTGTGCCTCGCCCTGTTCCCACCGTCGTGTTTGTGGAGGGGTGAAAATATTTTTGGTGGAGGAAGCGACGGTCACCTGTGTGACGTGACCGTCAAGTTGAAACAAGAGGGAGAGAGAGAGAGCGATAACAGGTGAAATTTTTGGTGGAGGCGCCAAGGAACCCGTGTGAGCCGTCAGGAAACGGGTTGGAGTTGAAACGCAGATAAGGGAATAAACAAGCGGGAGTCGCCCCCCCTCAGGTATTTCGGTTGATCGGGCGTGGTTGGAGAGTGCGTTTGTGTGGAAAAGGGTGCCTGCGTCGGGGGACTGCGCTTGTTGGCAGAATAGCGTAAGGGAAAGTTAATAAATAAGAAAAGAAGTGCGGCACGCGGCAATGGAGGGTGAAGCAGCCCCGGCGTTGGCGGCAGCGGCGATGGTTTGCGACTCCGCTCAGCGCGGTGGCATCCTCGCATTAACGGCCTCCTCTCTTCCCGCCAATCGATAGGTTTGGGCCTTCGCAATCCCCTTCCCCCGCATATAAAAAAAGGCCTGGCCTTCTTCCCTCCACCCCGTCATCCCCATTTCCCTGCCCCTTCGTCGAAATTCCTAGTTCCCTCTATTTTCCTCGCATCTTCGCATTAAAACCCCCCGTACGTCCCACGAGCGCTCTCGTAAACCTACGTGCCCACCTCCTCAAAAGGAAAGGGAGGGCTTAAGGGGGGGGCGAGGGCATGCCGGCCGCCGTACCGGTGGGCGCCGCCCGCGGTGGACGAGGCCCCCCGCCCAAGTACCGCGGGCCCGGCGAAGGATTCCCCGAGGAGGGCCCGCGTCGTCCCCCCCGGCGGGTCCCCATGAGGAAGGTGGACGACCTCCCCACCATCATTGGGAGGATAGCGGAGAAGACGGCGTGTTGCCAGGGTCCTCTCCGCTGACCCCTGAGGCCGACCCCTCTATAGAGGGGCCCCACTCTGCGCGAGGTGGGGGCGGGAAGGAAGGTCTCGCGTTTTCCCCCCCTTCCCATCCAACCCCTCGACCCCAACCCCCTTCAACTACTTCTCGCACTACCCTCGTACCCCACACCACCAAACAACCACCCCCGCCTGAGAAGGCCGGATGGTTTTGAAGCAGCGGTTTCCGTGGGAGGGGTATTCATTCTTCATCCGCTTCGAGGACCTCCACCTCACGTCCTGCGGGAAGGTCTTGAAGAGGGCTCAAGGAGGCGTTTAAGGGAAAGACACACTCAGACGGACATACCCCAGCAACGAGAGGCTGTTGAGAGAAGATGCCTGTGAGGAGGGGACATGTGGCGCCCCGCACGACTATCATCGAAACCATCATCAGGAAGTTTGACACGCACAGTGAGTACAATCCGCACATCGTACATTAACGTTTTCCAGGAGCTTTCCCTGTCGGTTCAGTGAAGTTCATCAGCCATCTGCTGCACTGTCTTCTTGTGTGCGTAAGGTCTTTGTTCTTCCGAGTTTTGCGACTGTCACTGCCTTGTCATTGTTCTCACTGGACAGTATCCTGCGATTATGATCCCGACGTAATTCAATCACATTTCTGGAGCATGGCGTGATGGCTCATTGAGGTTTTTTGAGTCGAGAGTCGGCTATCTACTACGCTGTCCTCTAGTGCGTTAAGGGGTCTTTGTTCTGCTGAATTTAGCGATTGTCGTAGAATTTCTATTGTTCTCCCAGGACCATATCCTGAGAGTATGAATCAACATGATATAAATGCATTCCGGGAGCGTGGCTTGTGGGTTCAGTTATATTCTTTCAGTCGAAAGTCAGCTCTCTGCCACTATGCCTTCTTGTGTGTGGGGTCTTTGTTCTTCCAAATTTTGCTATTGTCAACGTCTTTTTTTACTGTTCTCTCTGGACAACAATGCCTTGGGAGGGTTGGGAGAGAGGGGAGAGGTTAAATACGTTGACGGGTGTTGTATAGGAGGGAGTCGAGCTTCTTTTTTTCATCTTCTTGTGGATTCATTGACCTAACAAGGTCGCCAAGACAGCGGTTAATAATTTATGTGCGCCCCAGGGATTCGACCCTCGGGACGTGCCCCATCCTCTCCTTTAAACAAGTGGGTGTTGTCGACGTTGAATGCTTGGGAGGGCTTAGTCCTCAAAAAGAGGAGAGAAAGGTGGCCAAGTATTCTTGTCCGTGAAGCCCGTAGAGTAAATGTTTCCTCCCGTCACGCGTCTTTGGAATGGTGTAACTGCACAAACCGAAGAGGACTGGTGGATAATAATCAGACTCCGTTTATCGGTTTCAGTCGTTGAAACCAAAGTATTGCTTACCTTTAACAAACCGGAATATCACACATTGTGAATTAGGATTTATCTTTTATTTTATGCTGTAGGCAATGGATAAATCGTCGTGTGACGCTTGTTTTGCCTGTTATTTTTATAATAAGTATATAAATCACACTTGCAGGTAAATCAGAAAATAATGTTTATTTTTTTGTGATCACACTATCTCGAAGGAGCATGTAACTTTAGGCTTTCCTTCTATCTAGTTCTTCCATGTATGCCTCCATCGTGATTGTGTTGCTGACCCCCATTTTACATTGAATAAGCTTTGAGTATATCTTCCAATATTTACGAAAATTCCAAGATATGTAAATTAAATCACCGTGAGTATTCTTCCATAATTCCTTTCAGGTGGAGGGTCTCCCTGTAAATCTAGCTAAGTACAATGATAGTGACGCCTAAGAAAATTCTTAATTCCCTATAAAAGCCCGGTGAGAGCGGCTAAATATGTGATAAAATATTTTGAAGCTCCCTTCAAAAGAACTCAAGTCAGTGCATTCATCCCTAGAGATGAATATTTTTGTCGAGTTTCAATTGGGCCGTATCTTGAATTATTGATATGGAAGATCACCATGTGTTGTTCTATTTTCGAGTGTCTCTCATTCCCATGACCATCACGCTATAAAGGAGAGGCGAATTGCGGGTGATTGACTCAGGGATGAGATATACGCCTGTCGTGTACGAGATCAATATTTGACACAATAATAATTTCCCCTCACACGCCGACAAAACACGGCCGGAGATTTTTCCCACACACGCCGGCCATCGTGAAAATAAAAAAGCATTCGACCGACTGCATTTGAAAATACGCGAGATGTATTGACCCGTGTTGAGCAACGAATTCCACGCATTCCGGCGACATGGTTGAAGTGTTTCATTGTTCCAGATATCAGATGCAAGCGTCCAGGCTTCGTCTTTAATTTATTAAAACCAGGAGAGAGCAGAAAAATGTTCTTTAAATAGCTACTTCGCGGAAGACCCCTGGAATATTCTTTGTTTTACACACGATTTGAATATTTCTTCTTAATCGTCTCGAAGTAATAGCGCGTCATATTGTCGAGGAAATTCTGAAAAATCACCAATAATTGTCCGGGAAAATTTTTAGAGGGCATCATCATGTGTCACTTATGGCCATGCAGCCTTTTCTTTGGCCAATGCATACTAAATTTATATATTTTATACATTTGAATCTATCAGAGAGTATTAGATCGCCTGTTTTCATTTTTGAGTGTATCCTTGCATTGAAGCATCTAAGCTGCTTGTAAAACACGATCTCCTTGCAAAGTTTCCAATATAGCGAGGCTGCCTTATATGCCACAAAATTATATGTACTTTTCATTTAAGGGATGTTAGAAAATGTTGGTCACTATACGCTCTTTGATAGTGAATGTACGCGTTTGCAATAGACGTTCACACATTAACTCTTTGCTTCAGTTTAGAAATCTTCACGACCTGTATACTGATATTGAAATATGCGCTGACGAGGCCCTACTTATGAGTTCTTAAGTACATGTGCATTAATATGGAGCCTAAAGTTTTCTATCTTTTGCAGAAAGAATGGAGAATATTAATAATATCAAGTCTTACTCAAGGCACAGTAGAATATGATAATGGAAACATGAAGGTTCACCAGCTTTTTTTTCATATGTCTTTCTTCGCAAATTGTATCATATTTACGCGCTGTGAAACGACATACCACATGGAACTGGTTTTGATATCCTATTCATTGAAAATCTTTCTTGAAGCATCAGTCATAGTTTTCCTCAGCTTTTCTTTTCCTAGTTTGGAACATATTCTATAAGTTATTAAGATTATAATTTTGACCAGACGTCCTTTTTAATTCTGCTTCTCATGTAAAAGTTACTTTGACAGTGTAGCTAAAGCTCAAGGATATATTATTTACGTTAGCTTTAAGTCGCCTTATTTACCGTGAGTCACTTTTCAGTTATGTTTTATTTCTATATTTCGTGGTGAGAATTGTGACGTTGTTTAAGCTATGTTACGTTTGTCACCGTAACATAAATATTGGAGCAAGAAAGTCATTCAATTAAATATTAATTCGTTCCATAATAACAGAAATGCTATGACCAGGATTTTAGGGGGTGTGAGCGAGGAAAATGAAATGAGAACCATTCTCAATACGAGTGATTAACCGCACAATGTGTCGTATTCCTACCTGATGACTGTATATTTTCTCTTCGTTATCATGGAACACTCTCGCTTTCGTTCAAAGAAAGATGAGGCCGTCGTTTTCATGCAGTTGGAACTTGGTGCTTCAGTAGGAAGGCAAGCCAGCAGCTGTTGTTAGATGTGTGGTCCTGCATTCCCTATGCATTGCGGTCGGCTGGTCTCTGCTGCGGCATACTATGGCCTTTGGTGTCGGCAACATTGAGTTGAGAATCAGTGCTGGGGAAATTTGAACACGGATGAATTACGGTTTCTTGCTCAGATTCCGACGTTGGGAAAATGTTCACTTGCGCTCAGAAACAGCGTTGACCTACTAACTCGTGTTTCTCCTGCTTGGAGCGAGCACGTGTGCCGACGCAACGCGGTGTGAAATGTGAGGATAGGTGAACAAGGGCTATTTCACCTCATAATTTGGATAAATTTTGCAAAATATGCGGCAGGTAACTCATTTGATACACTCCTAATATTACTGTTTCTGTACAATTTTTGAATATTTAAGTTATGGAAATACGATATATGTATTCCGAATACTAGCTTTACTCTTGTAGGCATGAGCAGTACATATCCTAAAAGACCGATAACTTTATACCACCAGGACAAGGAGAATATCTCGAGGAATAGGATCGGATGCTATTCGACTTATCATCCAAAAAATCTAGTCTAATAAACTCGATGAGTTTAGGCGAGACTCTTTGGAAATTAAGCGTGATGTAAAGAACACTGTATTTCTACGCAATCCTGAGGATGATGCCTTTGTGTCGAAGCTAGTTGTAAGATTGAAAATAAATTATAAAAAATACAGTGTTCTTTATATCATCTGCGTAACGTTGTACACCTTCCTGTAGCCTAGCTATTTCATTTCTGTGTTTTCAAATTGTTACCAGATGTAGCTAAATGATTTAGGTGTGAAAATTATGAAATGGTTTACGAATCACCTTCATGGTGCCTCCGTGAATGAATCACTCATTTGCTTAGAAAACTGTTTGTCTTCAACTTATTGCGATGTTATGAGCGTCATATAAGCAAGGGAAGATCAAGGTACAATGTAATTTATTACCATTTTATTTGAAAAGAATACTTCTAAATGATATATAACATTTGATTAGAACGGTAAAACCCGTATACATTTTTATTATCGTTTCACCTATGTCACCAATAACACCATTTTATAAAAGAAACATCCTGCTTTAGTGTTTTTATTTTGTCTTGGTTGTGACATTTGTGGCTCAAGCTTTGGGATGAAGTATGCGATGAAGCCTACACTGTCGAAAATTTATTGTTTTACAAACAGTCCGCTTTGAGTAGAAGGTGTTGTCACTGTATGATAATCCGATAAGATATTGATTGTTGCTCATCATATCATACCCTTCAAATTATCGTGGGTATCACATTGGAACAATCCCTCTCTCAGGGTGTCATATCGAATGTTTTCTTTCATGGGCACTTGAGAACGAATTATGTGATAATTTGAGTAAGGACGATAAGATTAGGCCCTTCTATGATCCGACCAGAGTCATATGCAGCCATAAATGTTTTGCGTTATCAAGCAATGAGGTTATTGATATAGATACAATAGATTATCAGCTTATATTTTCACTAATGGTCTTGTGTTGCGAATAGATCATCCTAATCTCCTCCGTGTAGTTCCATCTTCGTAGAAAACAGTTTCGGTGGCATTACAGCTATCTTCTCAGAGCCTTCACTTTCCTTTCTACCTTCACTTCAGACCTGAAGAAGGTAGCTATAATTTTACCGAAACTGTCGTCCACGAAAATGGAATCACGCGGAAGTAACCTCGAAAAACCTTCACTACCATGTCAACGTCTCCGCGGAAGAGTTCGCATTCAGATTATACTAATGTTGGACAAGGGATCGGGTTGGTGTGGTGGCTAGAGGATTGGCAAATCATACGGTCAGGGTTCAAATCCCTGCAGAGGTTGATGTTTTTGAGAGGAAACACGATCCCTACTTGAGTGTTTTGTGGAGGATACTTCTAGTACAGTACTCCGTCTGTCGAATGAGACGATAAATCGTGGTCCCCTTGGCACCTTGCGTTAAGAGCAGGCTAATGCCGACGCCGGGTTTCTATCCAACCTTCATCCCATACCTGTTCCCTATGGTACAAATAACCTTAGCTGTCGGTTTCCGCCCCAAAATCCAATTCAATCCTAACATTGGACGTCAATACACAAGTAACCCATTTGAAACAAGTGAAACGTATTACGCTGCGAGTAAATGCTTCTCCAGAAATGTTGGCCCCCATGCAATCACTTACGAAGGAAAAGAAGAATGGAGGGGTGAAAAAAAGTGGTAATACTCTTATGAACCTTGAGCCGACACCATTGTCGTGACAGAACGCGGAGGAAACTATTACATGGTTTCAGATACCTTCCAAGGGTTCATTTGCATGGGCTTCCTATGAATTTTCTATTATAAAAGTATGAGGTCGGGTCCACGGGAGATGAAGCGTTATGCTTCCCGGGAAATTCAGAGATTTCTACATTTTGTATGGAGTTCACCGAAAAGAGGATGCCTTCTGATATCCCCGCATAATGGGCTGACTCATGGGGAAACAAAGCTTTTATTTGTTATCTTAAGCCGACGAAACTCTCCAGCAGTTATAGGAGAAAGATTTTTCCCATGATTGTTTTGTTTTAGTATGAGTGTCATATTCTCTTATGCTCAGGATAATGCTCCAGTGCTTTAGCAGCTTTTGTCTTTGTCAATACGTCTTTGTTGCCCGTGTTGAGCCTTGTTCGGAAGGAGCGTGTGGTATATGCTCATTTGAAAATGAGTTATCATCGCCGGTTATCGTTCCAGGGTTTCTTGGATCTTGGGATCTTGATAGCTGTTCCGCTCTAACAGCGTTTAGACGTCAGCGTCTATAATCTTTTCTTGGACTTGAGTTAACCCTTAACCACTATCGTAGTTTTTGGCCACGTACACACTATCCCCGGGTCTTTTTTGAGCCGATTTTTCAAATTGCTCGTCAACAACAACAGTCACCCACACTGTCTCAAGTTCAACTAGTTCACTCCCCTCTCTCCTCTACGATTACATTATAGCCAAGGTTGCTGCGAGCGGCCGTTTTACGACTACAAAAAAGAACCTTATCGTCGGGTTTTTATTGACCCGACGATAGCAGTTTAGGGTTAAGCAATACCTCTCATCATTCATGCTTATGTATATATCCTGTATTTTCTCTATACCATGGTAAATTGGAATAATGAATTATGACTGTTGCTTCGCAATCATTTCTAAGCCTGTCTATCCTACCAACTGTCCGTCTTCCTTCGTTGTCTTAACAAAGTACTCTTCTGAGAAATTTTTCATCAGCTGCTCCTCAGGGTTCTGCCAGTTTTCTCATTCGCTGCTGCGTTACTAAGTTTTAATCCAAGGTGGTATCCGTGTCTGCTTGATTTGTAGGAATGGCGCTAATACAGCTGCAGTTCCACTATTAAGTGTAGGAGGGTAAGCTGTCAATGAAAGAATTTACTGAGGCTTTCGGGCAAGGGCGTAGAGAAACCAGGCATCGGCGTTTAACTACGCGTAACCTGTGGTTAAATTCCTATCTGATGGACGAAAAAGTGTACGTCAAACTTTCTTAACAAAAATCCCATGTAGGGATTGATTTATTTATTTATTGTATTTAATGTTCGCCCAACATATACATAATTATAGGGTGAACAATCCAAAAGTATAAGTACAAAAATTAAAAATAAACTAGTCACAGCCACAAAATAATAATAATCAAGATTACAAATACTGAAAATGTTAACTAAATAGGTCACAGTCACAAAAAACACACAAATCAACCTAAATCACTTCACAAACAGATTCTTAGCTTCTTTTAAAAAGTAGTCTTTCCTTATGTATAAGTCCAGGTCGTTGCAATGCTTGTTATATATTACACAAATCCTTTGTATAGGCGAATTTGCACAATAATTGGTATTCGCCCTTGGTATGTAAAAGGTTCTTTTTAACCTACTATTAACATTAGGAACTATGATTCTTATTTCCTTCAATAACTCATTAGATAGTCCCTCATTGATGACATCAAGAAGAAATAGCAGATCGTTTATGCTTCTTCTATTTTGTAGGGTTTGGAAATCAAACTCTTTTAGCAATTCATTATAACAAACATAATTGTCAAAAGCGGGATTCGGGCATTACTGTAATCTAAACTTCAACCTGGAGTCAAACTGAGGCTTTAGTATAGGAAACCAATACTCTAAGCATGCTGCGATATAATCAAGTATCTGGTACGATTGAAACCCACTCACCTCCTTGGAGAAGCAAACTTTGAAAAAAATGTTTGTCTCCTATTGATGCCTGAAATGTTGGAGTTAGATCTGACCGATATATATTTCGGTAGATAGCGTATTGCACTGAAAATACCGTATATTTGTCTTGAATATCCTTCTGCTTCTTTTTTACGGTGGTGATGTTGCTTTAGAAGGCTGTTATATATCCTTAGCAGACATAATCAACTAAAGTAAAATGTATTAGCTGATGAAAAGTCAAATATTAACAGTACCAAGGTTTAGTTAAGTTGAGAAAAGTATTTAAAAAAGTCGTTACGTTTTCCAGTCCAGGGATACGTGAAGCAAAGGGGCTGTTTCATTGGTGAAAGCGTCTTCTCCGCGAGAAATTCGGTATTTATGCCCAAGAGACCCAAATATTCCAACTCAGACGGTAGATTTGAACTCTACGCGAGGTGACAAATCGACCACATGCATTCAGTACATTGTGTAAGTACCCCGCAATCCCAGCTCTTTGTGATTTGGTCTGTCGTCGACGTTTAGGCCCGAGAACGAAACGCTTAGAAATCGCGCAATGGCAACGCTGGATGTGAAGCGTGTTTGGCGCAACCTCGTTTCAATGAGACGCAGTCCTTTTGGCGTGTGTGTTTAGGGAGTTCCCTCGTTGCTAGGAGACGGCTTTGCCGCATTTTATGCGCGTCTTTTCGTATCTGCCCCTTGGAAGTGGGATTTACGTGTGAATGATCGAGTAATTGGTATCCGGCATGCCAGATATATGAATTCTTCTCGGGTTACCGCGTCGGGAACTTAAAGATTGCCGACTTATCGTCGTTCAAGTACATCGTCCTCGGTGCCTATAAGAAACTGGTGGCTATCGCGAGGAAGTTCATGTGGTTTATATCTATACCAACTTATTATTGTTATTTCATTCCCATCATCTTTTCGGGCAGACGCCCATAATGTCGACTTACTGCTTTATTCTTCTGAATCCTTTATTGGCTTTCCACACCGAATAGTTTTTAATTTTGGTTGACATTTTCAAAGGAGACTATCACCCCGTAATCAAGGCTGTAGAATATCAAATTAAGGCATTATCTTTACTCAAGAGTCATATATAGTTATTTTTTCATCCCATTGATGAAAAGAATGCAACCACTCTGTAAAGTTTAATTTTTATGTCTCTGCGTCAGAATCACGCCATGAAAACGGTGACTAGTCATTTTAAAACTCTTAGCTAGACGTTTTACATTGGTATTCCCTGAAAGGTCTTGCTCGTCCGTTGAAAGAACACTTGTGTTGCTTCAGGTGTATATTGGGGCCAAGGCATGGTGCTGCTCTAAAAAATTCATATTCGATTGAGGGTGGTAAAGTTTTGTATTAACAATTATCATAGTTTTGTACAGGAAAATTGTTGGATCGTCGCACAAGTTATTAAAGTTGATAACCATTAATTTTACGGTGAATACGGAAAATCCGTTTAATATTTAACTCAATGGCAGAACAATTTTCCTATAAGAACTTCATCGGCAGCCAAATCGGCTTTCTGTTTATAAGTCCATATTTTTTTTATTTCTGCCCGCGGGCAATGACTTGGTGCACGCGTGTTATCGTCATTTTTTACTGATAGTTTGTCAAGTATCTCCCTTCCGGTCACTTCGGTCAGGCGGCAGAATTCTTCAAATTGCTGGGCAAAAGTTCCCACTTCTCCCTTGTCATCTGATCGCCGCGGTGCGGAACTGCCGAATCTGATAGGTGGGCTCTAAAATTGACCATGTTTGATAAAATCGGCGGCACATTTGCCGCACGGCACCTTTTTGTGAGGCTCTCATATCGCAGATCCTATTGCAATCGATTCTTCTGGCACTGAACTACATCCGGGTGCCGCAACTCGTTCGAATAATCTAATTAGATAGGTTTCGGGATCGAAAGTGTTATCATCAAAAGTGATATTCATAGATTCGGTAGAGAAATTATTGCACTGGAATTTTATCCTATGGAAAAAATTATGAGCCGCGTGTAAGGTATGATGCACGCACTAAAGTCGTTATTTTTTATTAAATTATTCTTCCCAGGTTTTAATTAATTATTTTCCCTTATTGAATTTTCGTTAATAGCTATTTGCGTATCTTAATGGACGCAAGATTGTGGGGGAGCATAATTTTATGAGGCTCTATGGAACCTCAGCTCCTTTATATTTCTCTTTGGTTTCTCTATGTAACGATTTGCTGCCAAAGTCATTTTGTCATAATATCACTATGTATCTCCCAAGGTTTAATATAAGGAAGTATAATGAAACTTTGAATTATGCTCTATTAACTTTAAGCATTTTTGTGCTCAGTGCGTGCAGCACTATTGAGGTAATTCTTGCAAGCCGCTTCATGCACCGCTATCGCTATAATTGGAGTGGAGAAACAGTGACGTGTCATAAACTAAAATCCTGAAATATTGAAAGAGGCTCTCAATGAGAATATACGTAGCCATAGAATACTAGGCCTAATCACTCGA
This sequence comes from Ceriagrion tenellum, assembly GCA_963169105.1. Lineage (NCBI taxonomy): Eukaryota > Metazoa > Arthropoda > Insecta > Odonata > Coenagrionidae > Ceriagrion > Ceriagrion tenellum. The sequence goes on along the minus strand of OY720636.1, from coordinate 49,087,482 downwards.
CCACTGTGACTGTAGTTTTTAGTTTGGTCACTAGAGGTGGAAGTTGTCCATTGAGCTTACTAACTCAAGAAAACAGATATGCACTAAGTGATCGCTCAAGAATTATTTGTGTTTTCCTCAATTAAGATGCTTCCAAGGGAAAAATTTTTCTATAAAATACAAATGCAGAGGTATTTCAGGCTGATGGGAATCATTATCAAAGATCAAACACGTAATGCTTTAATAATACTAAACAACTACTAGGATGCTAGACGTGACATATTGAGCACACTTTAATCCGGTTAGTCTTAAGGTAGTTTGAGCGAAATATCATTTTACCTAAAAATCAATGAATATGATCTAATTTTAAATAAAAATATCTCACCCTTCTAATGACATCAAAACTCTGACCCCTAACCGCATTATTTTCGGGGTTATTTTCCAAAAGGTACCAGCCCTTTTACATGGGAAATGGTTTCGTGTATGCACTCCAGAGAGACATTATTAAAAAAAAGAGGAATTTCTAACTCTTAGATGTTGTACAAAAACTAACAGCGTGTAGTTTGTCTATTTTCTCATTTATTTTTGAAAATTAATCATACTGTCACCGCAGTAGGTTCTCGGGTTTCACAAAAATACCTTCCGTTTTGAAGGAGTTTCAAACGTATCGCGCGAAAACAATGAGTCAAGTTAAAGACTTATTTAGGAATTATCATTTAATTACTTACCAATTCTGTGATATAAAACTATATTATTTCACCATTAATAATGCAATATTAAATTTATGTGTCCTACAGCTGGTGGAATTTAAACGTTTAATTCGAATATGGTCTTTTATGACTAGGGAACTATCTCGCTCGAACTACCTTAACAGCAATATGCCGTAACCTTATCGTCATCTTGATATTAGTGGAAAGTTTCAACTTTTTGATATCGCGTCTGTCTATCAGACAGACTATCAGTCTGTTGAAGTGGGCGTTGTCCCTGAGAGAACGTGTGATCTTTGGTTTTTACTCCGAGAAAATAGTTAGTCAGTGAAAGTAAACTTGGGTCTAAATGTGTCATTTTAGACACCTATTACCCTCTAGGGTGTTACTAGAGCAGCTGTTTCAATAATTAAGGCATTCAGTCAGTTATAACGGCGGTGTAGAGGCAGGATAGTGAGAAAGGCATTTATGTTTCAGAGGAAACAGCCGCCGTAGGCAACATAAAATGAAAAATGAGGAGATTCGATGCATATGCAATGATGTTGGACTCCGTGGAGTGCGTGACGGAGGCATTGGGAGTGTATTGAACATCGTTCATTTTATCTTGTCGATTACAGAACGTTTAAAGCCCATAATTTGTGCAATATAAGAATCTGTAAAAAAATTTCAATGTGTTCTGGGCATGGTCATCTAATTGTGCTACTTCTGTGAACGTGATGCGAAGATCGGTGTCAGGCTCTCAAATAGTCTTAGTGTGTACATGGGAAGAATTTTCATTTGTCAGCCAACCCCCTCAAACCCTCACTATTCTGAGTGCTATTTCCGCACGACACTTTTTCGTGATTAGGTGCATTCATATTGATTTTTCAGAAACTCCGTCCAGACCCGTTGCTAGAAAACGTCTCTTTCCGTGGTTACCGCGCGGCTCGTATTTTCTCACAGTGAAGGACGCTTCATGCCATTTAGATGGCTTCGTGGAAGGAGGTAACTCTCATAAACACACACACACACACACACACATGGTGTGTGTTCTCTGAAAATCTCCTCATTCGACCACTACTTAACACAGCATAGCCACATAATGCTAATTTTCCTTAAAATTCATTTGAACTTTCACACTGAAAAGGTTTTTTAAAGGTTCAAATCCACTGATTAAGTTTAATCTCGCGACATTATGTTTCTCTAAATAGGATTTCGACACAAAGTGTTGTTGATTCTTGTGAGAACGCTCGACCTGAGCCAAGATTTTTTGAATGTTACTCCGTGATAGGGTTTTCTCCTGGAGAGAGGTGAGAGAAACAGAGAGAGACAGAAAAAGGATTAACTTGACGTCAGTATCCAGCCTGGATGGGAAAGTGCACACGGAGGCAAAATCTGGAAATGGAAAAAAAAGAGAGGCTAGGTTGGTAGAAAGGAAGAGCTGGCTGATTGGTGGGGGAAAGGGATTCTTTAAAGACACGAGAGAAGTAGGACGTTCGGTCTTGAAATTCCAGTGAGCTGAAGCTGAGGATAGCGGGGACAAAATGAAAAGGTAGCCTATTGGTTGGATCTTGTCGGAAAAGAAAGGAAGCGAGTCAAGACTTATTCCCCCCCTCAGAGGTGGAGGCAGCACTGTGGTACGTATCGATTCATAACATTTTTGAACTCTGGTATATGTCTACTGTAAAATGAACGATTACGCAGATTTAGAAGTTCTGTCATCCGACCTTAACAGCGTTCGTTCGTAGTGCCAGGAGTGGGGGCTAGATTGAAATCTTTTCATGCCTTTTAGGTAAATGCACACAGTTTACTTCATGCGAAAGTCGTCGCACAAATGCGCTATCTACACTGTGAGTAGACTAAACATAAAACCTTTAGATATAGTAAAATATCTTGAAACTAAGATGATTTCTGATGTATTGTGGGGAACTCACTTACAAAACATATGTGGCAGAGCACAAAAGAAGCTAATTTTTGTTAAATGTTTAATAGGAAGGTCCTCGAATGAAAAAGTAAAAAAAGAGATGCTACTTCAATCTGGTTAGGCTACACCTCGAATACGCTGCGAGCACCCTGGTCATAAAGATTAAACCAACATAAATAATAATTTAAAAAGAAAATCAGAACGCTTCGTTAAAAATTGCTTCGACCGAGCATATAGTGTCTCACAACTTTTAGAGGGATTAAGGTGGGAGCCCCTATAGACTTGGAGGCTACACGCTAGGCTCAGCTTGCTTGAGAAAGTCAGACCTGGTGTGTTTCAGAGCGACACAGAGAATATTATCATGGCTCCTCTCACTACATCTCTAGGTCTGACAGATGCGATAAAAGTAGAGGGATACATTTCCGAACAGATAGGTATAAAAAACTTGTTCTTTCTGAGCACAATAAGCGTCCACAATAATAACTGAGCTCCACAAAATACACAACCGCAATACACGTCACCATTTCACCTCCCAAAACATTTTATCTTTACATGGCTGGTTACCTAAAACCCCCTGCCACACGCTCATGCGGCGGCTCGCAGGGTGGCATGTAGATGCTTGTGAGTTTGTTGATCCCGAAATGTGGTTTGTATCATAAATGTGCCTGTTCTGTTTGTTACTGTGCGAGGCATTGTAGCCACTGCGTTTTCACCATTGTTTTAGCTAAAGGTCCGGGTTAGTTTTTGTCATTATTTTTTTTCAATCCCTTGAAATATTTGGGAAAATTTTCTTCACGACCGTTGCATTCACTTTAAAAAAATAGCTCTGACTATTTTTGATATCTACACTCCGGAACCGTTACATTTTTTTGCGTTTTCTTACTCGCGGTCTCCTCCTTACAAACTTGAACAACACTCATGTTCTTGCTCTATTCTTTTTCCTAATCTCTCTCTCTCTCTCTCCATCCGATAAATATTCCGTATAATACTCCCGAAGAGGAGAATTAGGTTATGAGGGGTATTAATCTTTGTCTTTTCCCGAACGAACTCTTATTTTTTTTCTTTTTGGTGCGCAAGGGAAGAGAGAGGTTTTTATTCGGCGATTTGATCAGCCGTAAAAGTGGAGCGTTTGGTCATTTTTATTGGATATTACCAAGGTATTGATGGCTTGGTTTATGGCCACTTTTACTCCGTGTGAAAAAAGCCATTTCGTTTATTTTTCTGTAACGCGCAACCGAGCCACCGCACCTTCCATGCATTCAGATTGTTTACTGCCCAAATATTTGTAATACTCAACTCTCTTGGGACTCAAAACCAATACACTTGATTCAAACACCTCGTCCATTTATTTTTATTTTTCCTTATTTTCCGGTAGATCGTTTAGTAATTTTTCTATTGCGGTTCACATTTTGTAGCTATTAATGTTTATTTGATGTTTACTGACTATACGAAAGATTTTTTCTAAGCTACCTACATCACAGAAATTCGTTTGTTCTACTAATGGTGGCATCGATATAAGAAAATTGCCGTGTACGAAAGTGTGCCCAGTCTTATTTTATTATGCAGAATTGGATAAAACTTTATTTTACCCTGAGACAGGTCCCCTAGGGCAACAATAAGATACAATTATATGGCATCGAGGTAATTAACAAATTAGAAAATGATTTTATGCGAATCAGAATATAAACGGAGCTTAATAACAAAGAAAAGGAAAGACAATAATAGCTACCCTCAGTTAAAGACAATAATTGTAACAGTGTTACAATTGAGATAAAAAATAGGTATAGATATAATTCAAGAGAATTGAAGGGTAAAAATCCTTAAGGTTACAATGCGTATGAGGTTTGAAAAAAACACTTTTAACAGTAAAAATTAAAAAACATGAGTGGACCATAAAAAACAATTATATCTAGAAAAAAAATAGTTGTGAGAATTTAATACTAAAATGACCAACCTATTCAGGAAAACATTATTTTAATAATTTTACATAAGTAAATTCCAAAAGTTCATAAAATTCCATAAATTGTATGGTATGTAAGTTTAGGTGAATCAGGATAAGAATAAGTGCTTCCTATGTGCAATGAGTGCGGGTTCTCTGGGAAGAGTTCGTGGTCAAAGTTTGAAGGAAAAAAATATGAATGAGTGAGTGATGGAAGGATGTACAATGATTATGTTTATTACTCCAGCACAATTTACCTTCTTAATAACAAGTTGCGTGTAATTTTGGGTGATCATGAAGGAGAATCGGTTTAAGTTCACCATCAGATGTGAATGATGGTAAGAATAAAATAACTTGTGGTGAGTTTCACACTCTACTTAATATAAACCGACCACTGGTTTCGACACTTTGTCATTTTCATGGTTTCGAAACTTAATGACGTGCATTATCGAAACTATTGCATGATTTTTTAAAGGAGTGTGAAAATTACTACGAGTTTTTTATTCTTACCATCATAGATAGAGAGTATTTCAACCAAGTAACGCCTGAAACTCTTTCACACCATCTTATCATATCAGATGAAGAGTATCCCTGAACAAGAAACAGGTGAGCTCCGTTTATGAATAAAATGACAACATATATTGAGAGAAGAAGATTGAAATTTCACTAGCTTTAAGCAACAAGGTTGACTTAATTAAGCAGTAAAAGAGACAAAATTACATCTCAATGGTAGGTACTCACGAATAAGCTAGTATTTTATTGCATAGTGAAGATGAAGAGACGACCATTGCTCATACGATACTTTCCATTGGTACTGAAATATTCGAAAATTTTAACCCCTTTTAGATGAATTCAATTAGAACAGCCTTTGCAGGCCTTAGATTTTATTAATTAATTTTCTGCCTTTTTAAATTTAAACATTGTCGTACCCCCGAGATCCTTTAAAATTTTGGTTATATGCTCAACATCAACTCCGCCACGAACGCTGTTTAGAAAAGAAATATCACTTCAAATTTTTATGGAAAACCGTTGAGAAATGTGTTTTCGATCTTTGATTTGTATATTTTTTATTACACGCGTCCTCTGAACCAATCCACCGGATAGTGACTGTTTCGTACATTTACCTAAATGCAGTGTTAGTCATAGACATTTTGTTACTGTTTTGCTCTTAAAAAAAATACTTTCCACGATTTTACGATTACTTCCCACGATAAACATCATACCCCTTACAGATCAAGGAGTTCCCCGGAGTTCAATTTTTCTTGTTTTTACGCATAATTGTGCCCAAGTATCCTCGTCAAGTATTAACGTCCTTATACTTAATTTTCCTGCTCGTCCGAAGTTTTTGTAACCCGGGAGGATATCCAGCGTTTCTTTTTATGTGTTCTAGCGTTTTATTTTATATCTTTTACTGTAAAGACTCAGTGATACACCCATGAGCGGCGATGACACTGTTGTTATTTAATAATATTGTCAAATTTGGGTAATTAATTATCAATGGCGCTACAATCGGCATCTACGGCTAGAAATAAGTATAAATAAAAGATATATTTGCCCTATAACTTGCTCATTCTGTGACTTAATTATTTGTTTACCAGCAGTAACATGTTGTATGTGAAAGAAAAATAAGGAAAAACTGGTGAAAAACGAAATAGTCTGATTCTAGTATTTGCTTTGACTTAAAAAGTGACGGTGCAACGTATTTCGTATATTTTTAGTTTAAGGACCAATATTCTGGAATAACCTTTTATTAATCGTAATGAAAAAAGATAACTATCTGAACCCACCCTTAATATCTATGACCAACCCGGGTTTTGGTGTTTTATGCTATTTTCAATTACTTCTGCATATTATTTCATTTTCTTTTGAAAATGGCATAATGTGCCAAAACTCGGGTCGGTCAGAGAAAGAATAGGGTGTAATGAAATAGTTGCCTTTTTCATTATGAAGAATATTACCGATTTTCACCTGATAACGCCGGAGTTGGTGTCTTATGCACTTTAATCGCTTCTATCGGAATTTAAAAAAATGGCATTCAGTTGACGGAAAAAAACAATGGTTTTTGATCGACTGGTGCGCTGGTATTTTTTCTGCATACATGCCGTACGATGAATGGTTTTGCAATGCCACGTATTCGGGTAAAAAGCATGGTGATTCAGGGACTGAGACATCACTGTCGTTATTGTGGCCACACGAAACGGCTTAGAAGTTGGAATTGCCAAACCGTGGGAACGAGGGAGTGAGGGCTGGAGAGAGAGAGAGAGATATTGGGTGCCATTTTACGGTAGGGGTTTGGGGGCTTTTGATGGGCTCCCCTACTCGAATTTGCACCAAATTTGCCGCGGCATTTGGAGGCCGTATAGATAGCCATATGGAGAGAGAGAGAGGCGAGTGGGGTGAATGGGGTGGTCTCAGCGCCCGTCGACGGCATTGGGAAGACAGGGGAGGGGGCAGTCGGTGTGGAAGAGTAGCCTCCTCCTCCCCGTTCAATGGCATTTTGGAAGCGGTCGGCCGTTACGCAATGTTGAGTTTGCATCGATTGTCCCTCTCGTACCTCTCCATATAGCTAGCTACCACTCTTTCTCTCTCTCTCTATTCGTACCGCGAACACGCTGATGTGTCGTCGCGTCTGACTAGCGGAGCCAGGCAGGCAGGCTCTCATGAAACGGGGGAAGAATGTGGCTTCTCCCCCTCTCTCCACCCCCCCTCGGGGTTGTTCGTTACGAGACTGCAAAATAAGGCATGGGAGGAAACCTGGAAAGTATTAAATCTAACTTGGAGAGACATGGGCCCCGTTTCTCTTAGCAAGAAGTCCTCTGAACAACAATTTTCAATGCGTTGATTGTAGAAGAAAATTCTAGAGACGGTTTGAGACATGGCGGTCTGCTGAAAACTATGTTATAGTTAAAGAAACGAAACGAGTCGAGGTAAATACCCACCTAAGGAGATACTAAATATACACTCGTATTGTGCTACCTGTCGATATATTGGCCTCAGCGTCTCGGATGAAAAGTGCCACGGACTAGAATATCGGCTCATGTATGTAGCAATGAATCAATGTATACAATTGACGGTATCAGGCGTCACTTAGTTATAAAATTTTATATTGGTATCATAATGCAAAGAATAGATTGCACTTTTATACACATATTTAATTTGTTCGACACGTTTCACAACCTTACTACATCGTCAAGTACAGTTGTTTACAATTCTACCCTGCTAAGCAAAAACACAGTAACTTGCGTCATTGTTGTTTCTGAGTTATTGCATGCTAAAGTTTTCATCGTCGAGTCTTCGATTTTTCATCTAGTCCATCTTTAAAGAGATTTAAAACTTTATTTGATGTTTTGATTGTCAGTACGGGAAGTATGGAATGACGATAAATCAGAAGGGAACAAAAGTAATGAGATTCTTTGGGAAAAAGACTTGTAGTTACTGTTATCTGACGTAGAAAACTGACATTTATAAAGTAGATGCAGTAAGAGCAGAGCGTGATATCAGAAAAATCGCTACAGATACATTTTTTGTTTAGTTTTTTGAAATCCTTAAGGTTTAAATAAAGAAAAACAACAAAATGTGTAATTTTGTCAGTCATTTGTCAGTCTTTTGGCTAAAATTGTGCCTGGCGATGCATTTAAGCTGTGAAAATTTGCCGAACAGGTTAACTATTTGCAGATAAGTGCATAGTATTCTTTGCAGTTTGGATAAAAATGATTCAACATATGTCATCGCTTTTACTAATGAATGTTTGTTTTTTATGAGCAAGTATTTTATAATTCACTTAAAAATACTTATCATTAATCATTAATATTTATGTTTCTTTGAATTTTTTCTTGTTGCAACTAATGAAAAATGTTAAAATTCACTAATGTCAAATGCCGCGTTCCCTATACCATCTCCTTACCATTGTACAAAACTTAAGTAATTTATACCCGGATTTGCTCTTGTCTGTAATCACCAGCGGTACAACTGCTAAATACTACCTTTAATAAGCGACATATCCGTTTTTTATTTCTTAAAGATTTGTGAAGATTGACAGTTTGCTCGTAGTCAAAAACGGGCCATCGGATGGCAAAAAATTACTTTTGTAGATGGAGAGTCTATGTGAGTGGACATGGAAGTTACCCTGCTCGATGCCAACGGGGAGTTTATATTACTTAATCTCCGTTTATTATTATTAAAAGCTATTATGACATTCGGGGGCCATCTAAAATACCAAAAAATAGTCAAATTATTCCTAAAAATATAGGAGGAAATAACAAAATTGTCATGTTACAAATGGCCTTATTTGTTTACGTCACGAGGCAGCGTTGTTAAATGGCAGGATAGGGTATACTCTTAACGACGGAGCTGGCGGGACTTCTCACAAGCACAGAAGGCAAACAGTTTCAGTCGAATTTTTGGCAGTGGATTTAGGAAAAGCGAGACCTGGTTGGAAAAAAGGCTCTTTATGAAAATATTCCAAAACGAGATACGTAGTGACAATATACTGAAACAAGGAGAAGGGCTGAAGGCTTCCGAAATTATCGGAGTGAAAACGTATCCGTCAGTAATAAATAATCAGTGTGAATGTTCAATGTGGAGGTAAAATTTGCATGCCTTTAATATTTTAAGTGAATCGGTACGGAGTTTATCGTCTAGTGATGTATTAATCAAAGCCAACATGACGGTGTGTTTCAGAAGGAGCCTAATGCTAATTTTCATATAGTCGTGTAAGTTTTAATGTTGTTTTCATTGGCAAACCGTGTTGTGTTCCATTTGCGGAAAATTCCTCCCACGAGAACTCTACATACGAAAAATGGAAATTTTGTCACGGGATGCATATCAGTAGAGCAAGGTCGTGAAATTTTCGCGGCCCGAAGAGTGTACACTGTGGTACTTCTATTTGTCTGCGCCGCCTCGTTGGGGCGTTCCCGAATTTCGTGAAGTCGAGCTAGATTCCTTTTTGCGCCATTGTTGTCGATCATATTGTTACGTAGGTTCACCTTTCCCTGCCCCCTCCTACGCCCGCTCCTCCCCCACAACGCCCTCTGGGCCATTTTTATCCGTTGTTGAGTTGACCCGACGGCCGCAGGAGCAGAGGGAGGCGGATTACGCAAAGCTGGATTTAGGCGAGCGAGCGAGGGAGCGAGGGAAGGTAGAAGGGGATTTGAGGAAGCGGTCCGCTGTTGACGGAAGCTGCGGATGGGCGAGAGAAATATGGATCGAAGATGAAGAGTGCTCTGGCAGCGACATCAAACATCCAAACTCATAACTTGAAGCATTTTTCGTTTATCATACTTTTCGTACTATTCAGCATGAGAACTTCTCGGATTAGAACTTTATTCACTAAGCATTTTGTACCATGGCACAGTGGGCTGAAATCGAAAAAAGCTGGCCAAAATTCAAAAAGTGGACTTTTTCAGTCTGGAATTTGGCATAGTGACTCTCTTACTAATGGTGCATATGATATGTGATTCATTTTGCATAATTCTTCCGCATTAAAATTATACAAGGGTTTAAATTTGAACAAATTTTGCAAAAAAATCCAGAAATGAGATTTCGCTGAAAATCTCTAAAATGAAAAGTCAACAGAACCTTTTGTAGGACTCATTGTTGCTTATGTCAATATTTATTTGTACTTGAAAATATTTAAAATGGTTAAAAAGGAACCCACAGAGTAAGCTTTGTGACTGATCTCTTATTAGATAATAATTATTATTGTCACTGTGGACACACTTGATTCGACGTAATAATGCATAATTATTGTGATTCATACAAATTTATTAAACTCACGAATGCCTATGGGACTCAAACAGTGACATACAAACGCCATTATTGCCAAACTTGGGCAATTTTCGTAATTGCCACGTTATTGTTTACTTTCGTCATCCGTATGTTTGAAAGAAGCCGGAAGTTATGCGTAAGTAGAACGATTGCCTGCGAATGGCAATACGATTCGAGATATCGATACACTCGCCACTTCCACGGAAGTCAAATTCCATGTATATAGCGCTTTTACTTTCGTATACAATTGATGTGATATATTTCCTGTCGATTACTTTTATACAATAACTATATAAGGAAGACGTGTGCGGGTATGCTTCGACATCGCGATTGAATCTTTCCTTGGCAATGGGACTAGAATAAATGATATCGTTTGTAGGTAATGTGTGAGCAAGACTGCAAACATTTATTATGGTGGCTCTCGCCTTAGGATCACTTATTCCAGATTTTAATGAAACTAGAACATAGTAGCTTTGTAGTATGGTTTATAAACGGAGATGAAAATGAAATAAGATTTTCAAGCTAGTTTTTCTATATTTCAGCCTCAAGTGCGAACATTTTTAATTTGGACTTCTATGGAGTTTGCTTAGACAACAGCAGAAAAACTTCCAATCAAACGAGAAATCATATTTAAGGTTTTAATAAAAACTTAAAAAGAAGCCAAAAGTCTCGAAAAATCGAACAAAAATCAAATTTGGTCATCTTAGCGCCTGCTTTTCAACGTTATTAGCGAATGACTCTTGCAATTGAAGGAAAAATGTAGTAGTTCTATACAAAGAGGCGCTGCTGTCGATTACTATGGGAAGACGAATGTGCCATTAACCCTCTATCACGCTGTGTGACCTATAGGCAACATATAAAAGAGTTAATTTTTTGTCTCTGATTAAGTTTCTTTACGTCTGTATGATTTTATGACATCCATTGTACAGCTTGGCAACGAAAGTGTATTTCTCATAAGTAACTTTTAGTTCTTGATTCTGTGACGAGTGGGGTAACATGTAAAATGACTGCACATAGTGAACGAAAAAGTCAGTGTATAGAGGGCCAAAATATGTTCGAGGAATGTTTTTTTATATTTTGGTCCGTAAATTTGGTTTTCACTAGGTATCCCATTTCATCAGCGGAAGCAGGATTTAAAAAAACTGAATATGTATAAAAATGTGTCATTCATTGTTTGTCTTCACTTGCGGAGTAAAGCCAGATCTATTCGAAATATTTTTATGTGCTTAATGGTTATGACAACAAACTTTTCTAAGTATGTATCAGTGGTTTTTCTCAATATAGAAGACGGAGGTAGACTGAAGGTGTTTTGGACCAGTAGTCCCAAGGAGAGCACGTCGAGGGTCTTGAGAAGTATTTTCCTCCGAGGAATATAACGTCATGTGGAGGCACTCTTAGACGAAGACCAATTCGGATTTAGGAAAGGAATTGGAAATAAGAGAAGCTATTTTACTCCTCAAGCTTCTTACAGAGAAGGGGATGGAAAAAATACCATCACATATTCGTCGGATTCCGGAAAAATGGAGACAGCATTCGATAATAAAGACGACAATGGAGTGCTTCCTATTCTGAAGAGCCTAGGATTGTCTTATGATGATAGTCGAGTGACGCACAACCCCTAAACCCCTAAACCCACAACCAACTAAAGAGAAAATGACTGTAATTGAACGAGCTTTTAGCACCAATGAAGCTGCAAGACTGATGAAAAAATTTTGGCAAGGATGTGCACTTTCACTTCTCGTCATTTCAACGTTTGCATAATGGCGGATAGGAGAGAAATATCAGACGACTCTGCATGAGTATCATTATCTTAGAGAAAAATATTTTCTTTGTCTGTGTTTCAGCCATAGCTTGAAAGAGTGGGAAACGGAAATAGACCCCTATTAGGGGAATACAGCGATGAAATTGCAATTTGAGAACGTATCAGCAAAACAATCTATTTTTTGGTGAAAGGGATGAAGAAGTGATAGAAATCCAAATAATTATAATTCTTCAAGTTCTAGATGAGTTGAAATTTCGTCAACCATTATACTTACGACACTGTCTTTAGCGTTACTCGTTGGAATTCCTTCATCATGACTGAAAAAAACAAGTACTTTTATAGGATTCCACGCTTTGTTTAAAGCAACACGACCTAGGTTTCGGAATATCATGCCATTGTCATGCCTGATGATGGTATGGTATGATGATGGCATGATATGGCACGTGATGATGGTATGATATACCAAATCCTAGGTCATGTCGTTTTAAATAAAGTGTGGATCATAACCAAGTACTTATTTTTTTCAACTTATATTATTTTTTTATATTCACCTTGAACCTTGATCGATTTTTCCTGCATTGAAATTCAGACTATATATTGGTGACATAATTGTGTCCCATTGCGTCAACCAGTAATCCTATGGTGGGTTTTGTTTTTAAGTGCGTCGATCGCCATTAATAGCATGGTATTGTAGCCACAAAAATTCTTTAAGCTAAGTGTGATAGTTAGGAAGTCACGGAACTTCAGCAACAGCCAATAATAAGCCAACTACAAAGAAGGTTAGCTACACCCGACATTCTTGATTTCTCATGGACACAGTCTTGCAATTGCCTTTCTTTCCGTTCAGTATTGATTTCAATGTTTTCTCTGTTACATTATTGTCCACCAGCTAGGTCAAAGCGTTACCGCTGAAAACTCAGATATTCTATTATTAATGTGGTTTGAGCTAAATTGTTCCGAAGGCATATTGAAGGTCATATTCGAAGAATGCGTTTGAATTTCAGCAGCTGTAGGGAGCATGAATTAAATATTGCATCATTATTAGTGGTGCAATAATATACTTTTATGTGGCTGAAATTTTAAGTAATCAAATAAAAATATCTATATAAGTATTTAACTTGACTTATTTTATTCACGCAGTACATTTAAAACTCCTTCACAACGAAAGGTTTTATGTAAAAGGGCTGGTATTATTGGTCAAAAACCTCTGAAATCAGTTCGGTAAGGGGCTGATATTTTGGTATTATTGGAAGGGTGAGATATTTATTTTTAAATTAAGACCAAATTCATTGATTTATGGGTGAAATGATATTTTGCTCAAACTATCTTAAACGCACAGGTCGATATCTATGATCGCTATGAGGAGAAATCCCTTATTTAAGGATTCTATTTTGCAAGTTGAGATGTGCCATGAATATTGATTGGCGGCCTCAAAATAATATTCTCGAATTTTCCAAATTTTTCCCTGATTTACCACGTCTGTGTCGTAGCGACCGCTTACCAGAGCTCCAATTTGTTTCATTTAAGAGTCCTTGGTGCGCGGCGTGAACACCTGACCGGCATTCTTAGTTCAAGTCTTCGTAAAGTCGAATGATTTTTCATGATAAATTCGATTTGTTTTTGTATGTATCTTGGTATTCGTACGTGCGACTGCGTGCCAAGTTATTTGTATATTTCCCATGCTGATATTGCTTTGAAAATTTATTCATAACTGAGTTATTCATCTTCCACGACGGTAACGTACCAGGCTCGACGTCTCCTGTATCACATTTTGATTTCTAGATGAGAACATGTTGTTGGTATAAACAATTCGCATCGATTGAAGATATGATTTATATGTTGCAATTTTCAATGAGTGCTTATAGTTCCAATAGATTTCGAAAACACCTTTGGTTGAGGTATTTGATAGGAGTTTGGCATTACTTTGAACGTTCACTGACCATTCCTCATTTTTCGCCATCCTATCCATGGCGAATTTTTTGGAAGTAAATAATTTATGGGCGGATGATCACTCGTGAGTATATGAGAGATTACAATGCCATGATGCCGCTCAAGGTCTGTGATAAATAGTGTCTGCAGGCGTGATGGATTCTGGAGGCAGTCCCCGTTTTCTTTCTCATCACTCAATCGCCAAGGGAAAGACAACCCCAGGCAATCCATTTTCCTCTCTTCGTGACAAAATTATTCTTAAGCGCTTGTGATTTTTTCCCTACCACTCCTGATCTCTGTTGGGTAGAGGCAAGTAAAAACATCCCGTAGAGACAGGATACGAATTAGTTTACTGGAATTCGATATAATGGCTGAGATGAATTATGGTCTGCGACTCAGTCAAAGTGCTTTTTTCCGCTACTATTTTCGCATTGGTGGTTGATAATGGTAACCTAACTACTGACTAAAAACCTTGGCCTTGACAGAACAAGATAGATGCCCTAGTATTGGTCCGTATCATAGCGAGAATCATTATTCTAGTCCTTGGAATTTGGAAATTCAGAGCCTTCCAAGGGTGATAAATGGCTCAATCCCTGTTTATAATTTGCGTACTGCTATCTTGAAGTCAACAATTAATATTATATTAGAAGCAATTTTTTTTCATACTATTTTTATGGCAACACTATTACTTAGTAATTTAATTTTTATTATAATTATTATTGTTGACGATGAGACAGCAGGAAGCAAACTGCACAGGAGTTGAGCCATTTAGCATACTTAAGTAACATATACGTCATAACATCAATATTGATATTTTGTCGTACAATATTGTTCAATAATATTGTTGTTATTATTTATTATATGAATAATTTGCTACTTTGATGTAATTGTATACATGTTATAAAATATATTGCTATTATATTAAGAAAATTATAATTTTTTCACAACAACCAATGTAATCAGTCCATAGCGTCAGTTAGTTTACTCAATTCTCTTTTGAGATTACCGTTTCATGTATTAATGTTTCCAGAGGTAAATGTCCGTTATGGTTCTAGATATGTGAATTATATTTTTGGTGTATGATTGTCTCCCTTTACTTTACCTTCATTCTTCTATTCACTGGAAACATTGGAGGGGAGATGTTACGGAAAAACTATGAAAATCAAACAGACGTATAGATAAGCCTACAAGGAAGTTCTGCGTAGAGTTTTAAAGAAAAGAAGAGTAAGAAAAACTGAGAAGTAGCGACAAACTTATTGGATATATTTAGTGTCACAAGAGCCTAATAAACACCATATTAAAATGAGTAAAGATAGGGAGGAATTACAGAGAAGGGCCGAATGTGGAATGCACCAGGAAAATTATGGACGATGTCAAAGTGAATAATCATGTAGAAATTGTGCGGTTAGCTGAAAGGAGACGGGAGTGGCGTGATTTAATAAACCAGTATACCGATTTATGACTGATTACCATACGTTATTGAAGGTAAAATAGAGGGAAAAGTCCCCAGAGGAAGACCCAGGAATAAGTTCATGGACAAAATAAAGAGGAAAGTACATTGAAAGTAATACGAGGAGGTAAGGGAACTAGCATTAGATAGGGAAGGGTGTAGGGCTGCAGTCAACCAATCTTTGGATTGAACCACCCATGATGATGACGATATATTCTCTGCAGGATGCTGTATTGTTTCCGTATGTGTCCAATAAGTTGGTTTCTCTTACATCTAATGGTATTGTAGATGCGGAACAAATAAATATATAAATAAAATAAATAAACTTGACGCGAGCTTAATAATTTCTTCCCATTGGCGAGAAATGTTATTTTTTGCTATTGATAACCCTTGCTTATGCGACGATTACCATTTAAATGAACGATGCATTGTTGGTTTTTCCTCTCAGGGTGTTTGTTGCCTCTCAATTGTGCATGCTTAGAATAGGGATGTAAATGTTTGGTATAATGTATGCCGTTTGAATTGGAATTAGAGTCCTCTAATCGGATTAAATTCGCAGGATCAATGTGGACTAGTCGTTATAGATGAATGCTGAGCGGAGCGGGTTGAGGGAAAAAAAATGCGACGGAAGGCCGGTTGGGCGCGCACCAACCGGGGTAATGTTTACCCGAAGGTTCAGCTACTGGCGCCTTCTTGCCTTCTCTTCTCCTCGTTTATCTCTCGCCGTTGAGAGCGTGTTCAGCGGTTAGATAAGCCACTCCCTCTCTCTACCTCCCTCTCTCTACCTCCCTCTCTCTACCTCCCTCTCTCTACCTCCCTCTCTCTGGATAAGCGGTGCAATTACGCGCATTGAATATGAAGTCGACTCTTTGAGTGGGTCGCTTAAAGTTGCCCCAGCGCTTAATGCACCATAGGCCTGTGGCTGGACCGACCTGTGTGACTGGTTTTCCTAAGTATTTTAGCATCATTTTTCATTTATTAGCACTAATAGAGGATTAAATTAGCACAAAATGATTTTTGTATTCACTTTTTAAAAAAATAATACAGGATAGAGAGTAAACACTTTATTTTATATTAAAAAAAATATTCCAACTTGAAAATGAAAATCACTCCCATTAAAATGTAGTCGAGAGTAGCGAAAATTGAAATGCAAAATAATCAGTTCAGATCAGTGTAAATACATTTTATATGGAGATTGAAATAAAATCAGCACAACATTACAGTCAAAATCTATTTTCAAGTCTTGTATAGAGTTAATTTGAAAGCTCAAAAAGCATTGCTGCTACATATGACGTGGTATTGTCTTACTTACAGTGTAAATGGAGGGGAATTTGTGAACTGATGTCGAATTTTGAGTGAATTTTATTGCTATTCAGAAGTGAGATAACATTACTTAAAAGCTAGTGAGAGGAAAATGTTTGTGTATCACCAATAAGTCATTCAATAGTAGTGCTACTAAGCGTCTATGTTCACCCAACCCCAAGTTAATTTAAAATATCTGCGATATTATTTTTAAAAGGTGAGCAATTTTCATACCTGTAACTCGAAAACCCCGAAATTTTAGTGATAATTCATAATTTCTCTTCATAATTATAGTCTGCGTATATCATTTAATATTTTGCTCTTTGGTCGTGGATAGCTTGCAGTTGAACGGTGATCCAGCATGTTCTGGTCCAATGAACTGCATGGAACTCCAGAAATCGTTAAACTAGAGCGTAGCTTGTTGCATCCGTGGAACCTAAAGCACGTGAGAACCAAATAGATTAGACGATTCTGCGTGTTGAATTTATGAAAATCAATAAGCTATGCTTTCACCGTACGTAAAATTCATTAGACCATCATCTTCAATTTATTCTCGCCACCGAGCATTTTTATACAGTTGCGGCAGCATAGCTGCGGTTGATTGTATAAATTATTTTGGCCTGCGTGATGCACTGCCAGCCTTTTCAAAAGTGAGTGGCAAGTGGTTATTCCTCGACAGGTATGCACTAACCGCTGACCATACTATCATTATGTTATTCGCTATTTTACTAAACATAGTAATGAGTACGTAAGATCGCACATATCAGGAGATTTCACTCATGTTGTGATGTCTAACAATATTTCACTCATACGAGAGGGACCCTGTACTCGTTAATAAGCGGACCGTAATTTTAGAGTTCAGTCATGCTAAAATAAAAATCAACGATATGATTTTTATAGTGATTTTTTATAGTGATGGAATAGGAATTTTATATAGTGATGATTAAAAATTACAGAATCATGATCTCAAATTATTAATTTCTTGCCTTGAAAACTTGATTTTGTAAAAATTGTGTCTTGTAAAAATTATGTCTTGAAAAAATGATCGCAAGTATTTGGTGCTTGAAATAACTCGCATTAACGTCGTTGATCTTGGATAATTGGATTAGGGTTCAAATTAGTGCAATGGCATTGCAGAATGTTGCTCTAAGACTCTTACCTATGATTATTTATCATAGGTAATAAGTCTATGCCCATTAATTTCCTAAACAATCAGGAATGAGTTTTTTATTCGCGCACTAAGATTTATTTTTCTGGATAAACAGCGTTTTATTTGGTATCATTGGTAAGAAAAGAATTTAATCTCCACGCTATGACTAATGTAGAATTGGTAAGTTTTAATGAATTGGATTTGTACTTTCGTTGGTTAGAAAAAATAAG
Source organism: Ceriagrion tenellum (assembly GCA_963169105.1). Taxonomy (NCBI): domain Eukaryota; kingdom Metazoa; phylum Arthropoda; class Insecta; order Odonata; family Coenagrionidae; genus Ceriagrion; species Ceriagrion tenellum. Next base: position 49,069,365 of record OY720636.1, on the reverse strand, counting down.
TACAGCTCATGATATTGATGTAATATTGCTAATTGCTCTATCTCATGAACTTGCAATTAATTAGCGATTTTGGCGGTAGGTACGCATTAAAAATATTTTATGAGCCAGTAAATATTCGTCGGGCTCCAGAGGGCTTCAATTTCTGTATATCCATCCACGATGAGTCCTCTACGCTGTGACAGCGATATGTTGCTTTGGAACCCAAACGTTTATTGCGAGGCATCGTGGCTATGGATTTAATTTACTTATCTGTGTTAGTCCTAATCTTAAAACGTAAGAATGTAGAAAAGAAAAGGTAAATGTACTTCGCATTTAGAGGAGAGAAATTAGAACGAATGGAATCCTTCACCTATCTCGTAAGTTCCATCACATGGGACATAAGAAGTACAATGGACATCATCTGGAGAATAGCCCAGGCTAAGATGGCGTTTATGGGGAAAAGACAACTGCTGTGCCCAAAGAAGATAGGGCTGCTAACTAGAAAACAATATGTGAAGACATTCGTGTGGTGAGTAGCAGTCTACTGATCGGAAGCATAGATCATTGGAAAAACTGACCAGGACAGACTAAAAGCCTTCAAAATTTGGTGCTAGAGGAGGATGCTGAAGATAAAATGGTCGGACATAAAAGAAATTATGAAGTTTACAGAAGAGTAGAAGAGAGAAGGAACCTATGGAACGCGATACAGAAAAGAAGAACCAAATGGATTGGACACACACTGAGGTACAATGGGTTTATAAAGAACGTAATTAAAGGAACAATAGAGAGAAAAGTCCCCAGAGGAAGACCCAAGAATAAGTTTATGGGCCAAATAAAGAAGAAAGTACATAGGAAGAGCTACTAGGAAGTAAGGGACCTAGCATTACATAGGAAAATATAGAAAGCAGCGGTGAACCAATCTTAGGATTGTGCAACAGATGATGATGATATGTGTCAGCTGTGTAAAGGGTGTTAAGTCCAAAATGGGTGGAAATGAGTTACCACCTCTGGCATGTTAGAAAAATGAAGAGCTACTGAATGGTACCGGGAACTCTGTACCATTCCGCTCTTCATTTTAATAATGTGCCTGAGCTGATTGCTCATTTTGCCAATTATGGACTTTTTGCAGAGCTAATAGAGATATAAACCCTCTGTATTATATCATATATCTTTTTGGTGCTTCATTTATCGTCGAATAGATAAAAGTACTGTGTATGTTAACACTGTTACGAATAAAAAGTGAATGCTATAAAAAGCTAAGGGAAATATTTAATCAAATCGACCTTTGTTTTGAATTAATTTTTCCACGGGGAATTAAAATAAAATTTATTAGTTCATTGTGTAAGATTTACCGGACTATAAAGTCTTACAGGCTATGAAGCTGCACTTATTTATAGAGACACGCCCTTATTTTTGCGTCAAGCATCAAATATATATAAATCTATACTCCATTGAATTTTAAATGGTGATCAAGGCTTCGATTTCCATTCGTATGCAAAATGCGTTATTTCTGAGGTGAACGGAGCTGAAGTTGAGGAAATCAGTTTTTCAAACATTTCATTGGGTTATGATTTCACTTGCCGAATACAGTGTGAGATTTAGAATATTTATTTACAGGATTAAACTCACATATGTTCATCCTGTGAGTACTTGAAAGTTTATGTTGAATTTGTTAGAATAGAAATTTATTTATTCTCAAATTAACTACCACGTTTATAATACTTCAGACACATTATTTATACCTTGCAATTAACATCGACAACAATAAGGAACACTAATACCTTAGTTTCTTCTTGTCAAATCATATTGCAATAAAATATTTAAAAGAATATAAATTCTCCAAGAGGCAGAGGTGTGACAAAAATGGCGCTTCCATTACCTTTGAAGAAATTCTTCAGCGTGTACAGGAGACCCAAATCCGCCGGGAAAGCCTCAGATTCCTCTTTAATTACATTCATCTGACGAAAAACGCTATTGATGCCTGAAAGACTTTCAAATTCATGATGAGTGGTGGGATCACGGTACCTTTTTTCTCTTTCTCATTATTGTTATCCAAAACTCAAAAACCGCTCTAGAAGGGCAGTACTTAATGATACTGTCATTGCATGTCACTGCAGGGAAAGAAACAAGTGATTCAAAGCACCTGAGTATGCTAGAAGATCAATGATCACGTTATCGTAATGAGTGTAAGTGAAAAATAGCGATAACTAGAGTGCACATTATCGAGAATCGTGGTCGGTGCCGCAGAATATAGCATAAATTAAAATAAGGTTCTATTCTTTAGTTGAGGTCTTTGCTTCTGAGTGATGTCCGTTGTAAACAGCAAGGAGCAAATACTTCTATCCATCTCTGAAGGGCAGTGCCAAGTTCGCCATCAACGCGCTCCGTTAGCAGAGCGTGCATGTTTGCTTGTTGGAAATATGGAAGGGGTTTTGGATTTACTTTCAGCCCATCCCCGATGGAATTCCGCCCGCGCTTGTGAAATGGTATTTCATGATTTTCATCGGCTCAAATGGCAGAGTTCACGCGATGGAATATCTCCTTTATTTTTCAAACGCGTGGGCCCGAAAGATCGAATCTTAGAACAGCTGGGATGTTGGAACGTATCGCCTGATTCGATTGAGTTACCTAAGCTTTTAATGTGTCCACGTAAAATAACTCTCAGCTATGATACGTCTTCCTTTAAATTTATGTGAAAAGGGTATTTGAGTGACTTGATTTGTCCATTAAGACGTTGAAAGTACTGAAAAGACATATACAAAGACTTGAATGCCCGGGAAAACGGTATCGGACATAGATATTTTTGGCGAGAAGGTGAGCATATTTTTTGCAACCATACCAACGTCTGTATGCCTGACTGAATTATTTAGTGATTGTGATAATTACTGATAATATTTCTATTAAACCATTTGAGTGAGATACCTCTTTGCATAAAATTCAGTCAATTACACGTAACTATAAAGAAAGATCTCATCCTACTGACGAAGTCAAAATAGCAGCCTTTTCTCGTATTAATATTCGGGACTAAGGACTATGCGCTCCAGAGATGCTCTATCCAAAAGAGAGGACGTTATGGTACACTGATCACGTCATAAATATAAGGTATGTGGTTGGTATGCTTTCTTAAATTAAAAAATATCTATTACTCACTGTAATACTATCACTAAATTGCAATAAATAACTTTCCCCTTGTGAAAGCGTTTTCAGCGTTCGGTGTAAAACTATTGAATCAAAATAATGGTGAGGTATGTTCAGTATGTCAGGAGGTATGTTTTTAGTTGGTTACTAATAATTTAAGCAGTGTAAAACAGAGTTTGTTTTCCATTAATACTTTGTATTTACTTCACGATTAGTACATATGCTTTGACAGAAAAAAAATTAGAACAAGGTCTGTACAATGACTGGAGAAAAACCTTGCTCAAAATAACTTAAAACGAGTTTCTTATTGATTTTATTCTCAAACGCTCCCAATATAAGATGGGAAATTGGCGAGGATTGAGGTAGACTTTAATTAAAGGTTAAGTTTGTCAGGTACACGTATTGTTAGTTGGTTACTATTGATTTTGGCCTTGTACAATAGAGCATTTGTGCCATTTACATAGTTAATTCACGGCTGCATCTTCACCCACTGAGTTTGTGAGGAACATAGTTGAAGGTAAAACAGAGGGAAAAGTCCCCAGAGGAAGACCCAGGAATAAGTTCATGGACCAGAAAGAGGAAAGTATATAGGAAGAGATACCAGGAGGTAAGGGAACTAGCAATAGACAGGAAAGGGTGGAGGGCTGTAGTCAACCAATCTTAGGATTGAACGACCAATGATAATGGGCCATTAATACTTTATATTTACTTCACTATTAGTACATCTGGCTGTAAGCTATTGAGATTTGGGTTAAGAGAAGGATGGAGAAGGTGAGGTGGACAGAATGGAGGAGTAACGAGGAAGTGCTGGAGATGGTAGGCGAGGAAAGCAAACTTCTGAACGAAATTCGAGATCGGCAGAGTAGGTGGCTGGAGGACGTAATCAGGAGCGATGGGTTGCTCAAGAATGTGATAGTGGGAAGAATGCTGGGCAAGCGGGAAAGAGGATGAAAGAGAATTGGTTTCATAGACAGGATGAAGAAGGCCAGATTCTATGCTGAGGTGAAAAAGGATATAATAGGCCCCGGAAAGTGTAGAGAACCGGAAGAAGATTCTGTGACATTCAGCAAAACCTATCTTAACCGGTAGAATACTTTAAAAAAATACGTCTGCTTAGATAGAAAAATTAGAGCATGGTCTCTATAATGACTGGGGCAAAAACTCACTCAAAATACCTTAAAACGAGTTTCTTATTGAGTTTATTCTCAAACGCTCTCATTTTAAGATGGGAAATTTGCGAGGATAGAAACAAACTCTAATTAAAGGTTAAGGATGCCAGGTGCACGTATTGTTAGTTGACTACTGTTAATTTAAGCCGTGTAAAACAGAGTTTGTGTGCCATTAATACTTTGTATTTACTCTGCGATTAGTAGGTGCATCTGTTTTGATAGAAAGAATAGATTGTGGTGTATACAATGAATGGAGAAAAACCTCGCTCAAAACGAGTTTCTTATTGATTTTATTCCCAAACGCTCCCGTTCCAAGATGGGAAATTAGCATGGATAAAAGGCGGACATGAATCAAAGGTTAAGTACGTCAGGTGAACGTATCATTAGTTTGTTACTGATAATTTAAACAGAGGTTTTGTAAAACAGCCTTGTAAAACAGAGTGTTTGTACCATTAATGATTTGTAATTTCTTCACGATAAGTACATCTGCTTTGGTAGAAAAAATAGAATATGGTGTATATACAGGCGGGAGAAAAACCTCGCTCAAAATACCTTAAAACGAGTTTCTTATTGATTTTATTCCCAAACACTCCCATTCTAAGATGGAAAATTAGCGAGGCGGACCGTGCGTGAATTTCCCCAGCTGAATCATCCCCCCAATCGTCGCCCAATGGAGAAGGCAAACATTAGCCCGCAATTGGTATGCGGCGTTCATTCACCCTCCTTCCCGAAAGAATTATCCAAATTCATTCCGCTCGCGGGGCATGAGCGTCGAAAAAAATGCCAATTTGCTCTCGAATCGATTATCCGAGGCATACGAGGGTCCTCCTCTCACCTCTCCCCGCGAGTTTGACCGGTCATCGGAGGGTAACTCATGGGGCCAAGGGACATGTGTGACCCGGTTCGCATTCGTTTAATACGCTCGGTCCGTGCCGTGCCTGATAAAGGAGGGTTGGGGCGGGGAGGAGTGGGGGGAAAAGAAGGAAGGACCTTCAAAAAATACCTTTTTTTTATTCAATCTCATTATTTATAATTTTTTTATTTAAAGTAAGCGAGTATCGGTCGTCCTTTTTAAAGGTCTCCCCGCTGTTTTCGATAATCAAATCCAAAATCGATGGTTGGCGATGTTGGATTGATCCGCGAATCGAAATGAAGCAGAAGCGACCTCGTCGAAGCCAAGTCCTCTTTTTTTACTACTTTTTTTAAAACTCCTCCTCGTCCTCCCAACTCCCCAAACTTTAATTTCCCCTTGGCGCGGTTACTCTAGGGCTTTATCGGCAAATGGTTCCCGGGCCGGCGTAATCAAATAGAAATAGCGGGGAAATAGGCCATGCTGCCGATTCCGTGGGTCCCGGAGGCTCGGAGGCTAATTGATGATTTTTCCAAGAGGTGGAGCCAGTTAATGACCTGCTCAAAGCTCTCGGCAGTAGTGACTTAACGGTATTGCATCGTGTTGAAATCATGCGTGAACCAATGAGCACTTGGATACACTGAGCTATCGAAAAAATTGATACTTGCGTGTTTGCAACGTCATCTAGGGGCAGTTCTGATCATGGCTGGTCATAACTTGACAGTTATCTGTGATTTTAGACGGTTGTGCCTCGTGAAATTTGTGCGTAGTTAAAGAAATATTACGTCGTATTTTCCACACTTATTATTGAAACTCCTAACCGGTTTCACGTCACAACATCATCTTCAGATGTCTCGTGTTATGTACAGATGCGATGGCTTTATATATGTACGGGGAATATATGGGGTGGGATTTGGGAGAGGGAGGATTAGATTGGTTAACAAAGCGAGGACAGTGGAAAGCGTAAAAATAACAGAGTCAAATGTTAAAAAGATGGGGGAGAGGCACAGTAAAAAGGAGGGACAATTTGTCAGGAATTAAATCCTTTAAAACCCTATGACTACATTTTCAAAAAACCACGGAACTAGCCGCGCAGTAACTTCGACGGAGTCACCCGCTAGTGATCACTCAATTGTGTGAAATTCACACTGGGAAAATCATTCGCCTGGACTTGGAATGGAACCCAGATCTCTCGATTTCGCCGATTCTCAGTGGAAGTTGACACCTGGGTATCTTAATTGGTTAGAGCACTCGGCGCGAAATCAAGGGATCTGAGTTCGAGGGGATCGGATTGGTGTTGTGGCTAGAGTGCTGGCTAACCATACGGGCGGCCAGTGTCTCTGCAGAGGAGAATATTTTTCAGAGGAAACCCGATCCCTACTTGAGTGTCTTGTGGAGGGCACTTCAAGTACAGTACTCCGTCTGTCGGATGAGACGTTTAGCAGTGGTCCCCTTGGTGCCTTTCGTTAAGAGTATGCTGATGCCGACGCCGGGTTTCTATCCACCCTCCCTCCCTTACCTATCCACTGTGGCGCAAATGACCTTAGCTGTCGGTCGCCTTCCCAAATATCCTCCAATCCATCTGGGTTCGATTCCCAGTCCAGGCGCATGATTTTTCCGCTGAGCATTTCACACATTTGTATGACTAAATGCTGAAACGATTTCAAAATTTTCTTAAAAATGCAGTTTAACACCCTTGTAACAGAAATATAAAAGATGGATTAAAACTAAAGGAGTGATTAGACTAGATGATGTTTTGCAAACACAGTAATAGTCATTATTTGTAAAACTTTTTATATGTTCAGGCATTCTTATCTTAAATTTTCGGCCAGTTTGGCCGACATAAAAGCAGTTGCATCAGGGAAAATAAAATTTAAGGGAGTACGCCCCACTTCTCTCGAGATTTTCATAAGCGTCTTTTGAATTAAAAGGAAGTTTAACAACAGTCACAGGGTTATAAAAAAGCAATTTAAAAGTTTCCTTTACTTTACCATAACTTTTCAGGTCGTCCAACAACAATTCTAAAGATGATCTTCATATCTTTTTGAAAATTTTTTGAATGGACATTTCATAGATATTTTTACATGGATACAATTACTGAGAGAACAAGTTTGGGAGAAGTGTTGGCCTTCAGTTTTATGCCACATTTTCTTTAGATGCGCTGCAGTATTCCTCCACCTGTTATCTGTTTTTTGCTTTTGTAATATATACATCTACGTCCACTCTGAAAGCTGCATGGGCGCGTGGCAGGGGGTGTTACCACACCAGCCGTTAAAGATGAAAGGAATGAGGTTTTGGGAGGGGAAATGGTGACGCGTATTATGGGAGTGTATTTAGCGGAGCTCAGTTTTTATTCTGAATTGATCGGAAAGAACGAGTTTTGTACCTATCCATTAGGCAATGCATCTCTCTTATTTTATCGCTTCTGTCAGACCCAGAGATATAGTGAGGCATCGTGATGATATTCTCTGTATCACTCTGAAACATATCAGTTCTAAATTTCTCAAGCAACCAAAGCCTAGCGTGTAGCCTCCGAGTCTCTATGGGCTCCAACTTTAATCACTCTAAAAGTTATGAGACATATATTCGCTCGTAGCAGTTTTTAACGAAGCGTGCATTTTTATTTGTATTTTATTAATATTTTTGGTTAAATCTTTATGAACATGGTCTCAAATTCTCGCGGCGTATTAGAGGTGTGGTCTAACCTCAGCGAGTTAGCACCTCTCTTTTACTTTTTCATCCCTATTAAACGCTTAATATATCCTTGTTTCTTTAGTTCTGTGCCGCATATGTTGTGTATGTGTGTTCCCCACGATATATAAGAAGCTAAGGTAATTCCAAGATATTTTATTGTTTCCAAGATAATATGAGTTTGGCTTCAGTTGTTTACACTGGAAAGCAGAAACTCGGGTTTTAATGGGATATTTATATTTCTAGAATCATCATTTTTCAAAACTGTCAGTGATAACCGACATCTATTTTACTCTAAACGGCTCATGTAAATTGATTGATTTGTGGAATTGAAAAAATGGCCTCAGATTTTGGCATTTCTTAAGAGAGAGGATGAAGTAACTGAAAGAAACAATATTCCTGAATGAATTTAAGTGGATGCGATAGTGGCTGGCGCTATCTCTCAGTAGTAGGTATCTCTGATAAGAATTTTATCTCGCTGAATGCATTTAAGTTCGAGAACTATTTATGGCTCATTAAGTTTACCTAGCGATTATCTTCAAAGCGCCCGAGTTTGACTCACTGTAGGGAAAATAACCTCTCTGCGGCTGTTGCGGAGAACTCTACATTAAAACCGAAAGCCTTCGAAAAATGGGATTTAATGCGACCCTTTTGTAACTAATGAGACTGATGAGGGCTTTAATTAACGCTAAATGAATTATGCCTAGCGCGGCTGTCCCTTATTCTTAAGAACTCGGTAAGGTTAATGAACTGAGCGACTAGGGAAGTAATTAAACATGAATAAAACTATCTTGTCGTAATAATTTATTTTCGACCGGAAAGTTGTTTCAGCATCCGTTCATTCCCACAGTTTTGGTGATAATTCGTTAATTGGCTAATAACTCTTTATCTCGCATCTTTCTTGATTTTCCCGCAGTACATCCCCCCCAGACCTAATTCTTGTACTCCTACTTTCTTATTTACTATGGGGTATTTTGATGCTCGTGTTTAATAGCGAGTCATTTGAAGGGTGTGGTGCCCTCGTGAAATTGGAAATCTGGGCTGGGATCATGGCGTCTTCTTTCGCGTTGCCGTTATCGTTATCCGAGATGCAAACCGCTCTTGATGGGTAGTGCTTACAGTCACTGTCCTAAGACCGCACTCCATCAATTAACACTAATGATTTAAAGCACTCTAGAAAATTTGAAGGATGCCAATTACGTTTTTGCCCTTAGAAGAGCAATTGAAGAATGCGAATATCGCGAGCACACGTGTTGTGTTGAGCCGTGTATGCGCTCCTACTTTCATTGACTTCTCTTCCTTTTAGTAGAAACGTTGTGAAGTTCCTCTGTGATATAGTGCTGTCGACCGGCTGTCCGGCATTTTCAAGATAAACAGCCGTGTGTCTTCTGGTGCTGGCTTTGATTCTCATTGGCGTAAGTGGGATTAAATAGAAAGTGGAAGCAGACAGTTGGCAAACTCCTGCTTCAAATTATAGATACCTATCCCGATTACTATTATCTACATTTGCATCCTACCCTACAAGCCGCCTCATGAACTTGTGCCTGTTTGTCTTTGAAATGTTGCTGCAGACGTCTAAACCGGTAGACAGAATTAACTCATAGTGGAACTACACAACATTTTAATTATGAGTTATTCCTTCTCGCCCTTCCACAACGTAATGCCACAATCACTTAAGTTGATTCTCTTTCTTTGTATTTTCTGAAAAATCTTTGACCATGGAAGCATCGGTGTTTGACTTTTTCCATCTCTGTGAGGTGATAATTTAATGCCAAAAAAAATGGCCAATTTTCAGCGCATCGTCGAAACCTAAGCTGACTAAAAATACACGAAACAGTAACAAAAAAATCTTCTGCAGCTGCATTATTCTTCCTTTAAAAGGCGACATTTAGATTCTCACAAACGTTCCCGCTGGCCGTATGTTTCGAGGCAAATAATTTAAACAAGCATGAGGCATTGGCCCTTAAAGTTCCCATTAGGCAAACAGTACCCATTTTTTATGGTAAAATAAATTCCTTTTAGGCGGATAAGGTCTAGTAAATGTGACTGTGTAAACGACTAGATTTGTGTGCTTTAGGATTAGTTGCCCGAGGGCAGATTTAAGACAACTTGGAATTACTGCGTAAGCAGTTACGATTGTGGGTGCGACTGGAAACAATGTGGAATTGGTGACATGACGCGACAGTAATTGCGTGTCAGTCTATTCAGTGGAGTAATTGTTTCTTCAGAGTAAAATACAAATGCACGCTTCTTAAAAAAATGCAACGGGAGAATATTGCTGTGGTCAGTTTATTCGGGTTTTTCCCGCGTTGATTCATATTAGCGTCGTCAGGTCCTGACGCTAGCTGTAACTTTAGTGAAACTGTTTTCCGTTAATATGAATCAACGCGGGAAAAAGCCGAATAAAATGGCCTCAATAAATAAATGCGGAGGCCTCCATACGAACATTGCTGTGTTTCAAAACTTTTGGAGGAATTAGATTGGGAGCCGTTTGAGACTCGGAGGCTACACGTTAGGCTTACTTTGCTTGAAGAATTCAGAACTGGTGCGTTTCAGGGTGACACAGAGAATATAATATTGACAACACACAGCATTTTTAGGTCTAACAGGAGTGGTGATTTAAGAGAAATAGATTGTCAAAATCAGATTGGCACACATATTCGTACATTCCTGTCACAGTAAGTGACTATAATTAAGATTGAGCAGCACTCAAACACTCCCATAAAACACTTCACCATTTCACCTGCCAAAATCATAATCTTAACATCTTCACACAGCTTTTATTCTAACCCGCCTCACACGCCAATGCGGCGGCTTGCAGGATAGGATATAAATGTATATAAATACAATTGGGGTATGTGTCTATAATTTGAAGCTGGAGTTTGACAATTGCCTGTTTCCATTTCCTATTTAATCCCGCTTAAGTCAATGAGAGTCAAAGCCAGCACCAGAAATTCCTCTATTAAAATTATTTATATGTACCTTCGAATATGAGGTTACGATTGTGGGTGCAACAGTTTATGCAGTAAAATTATCGTTAATGGGGCATGTTTAATGTATTATTGTTCTGTGCGATGTGCTTGTGGTCACACAGTTCACAAGCACATCGCACAAGCACAAACACATCATAACCACAAACCCAAGTACATCAGAAAATGGTGCATCAAAAATGTACCATTTGATAGTCACCTAATATGCATTATTTATTAACAGATTGTTGGAAACGTACTCCGTCAAATGACGCTAATGATTTAAATCACCCAAGAAAATTGGAAGATTGGATTCCTTCTATATCGTTTTCCCTCTCATAGAATTGTTGAAACATTGCTACACATTGCTATCAGTCACGTTTTCCCTCTCATAGGATTGTTGAAAAATTGCTATACATTCCTACAATTTTTAATATACTTTTAATTGTCGCTCCCTGTATCGCCAACTGAAATATACGCATACAACGACATTTATGATGGCCATCATTTATATACACACCCTCGCGATATAACGAATCTTAAGTTCTTTAATGATGCTTCTTTCCATGGATAATACTTTTGGCTGATTCTAGAAGAGTGTGCGAGAATAGGATATTGTAGAGGAAATTTTTTAAAGGAAGCCAGTTTTCTAGCTTTAACAGCATTATAGCTAAGTTTTTTGACTTATGTTGTCCCAAAATGGAATGGCGCGACATAAATGTATGTATATATGCATGCAGTTTAGTTACCCACATTCTGCGCGTAGAGAATAATCAATGAGAGAGTAATACGGCGCCAGTGATTCCACAATTTTCATTCTTTCGTTCGCCCTAACCTTTTTCCTCAAAACCATCTCCAACTGCTTGATCTACGATGGACGATGTTGTGCTGGAATTTTCAATTCTGTCTCGCGAAGTGGTATGGACGCCGCGATACTGGAAAAAAATATACACACGCAGGCGTCTGCCGCCGTTGCATCCTTGGCCTCAAACCCTGTGGGAAGAGTTGGGGTGGGCTCTCGAGTTCTGGCGCCGTGTTGGCGGAGTGACGCAGCATACGCACCACAGGGCGTTCCTATCTTTTTTTTTTATTCCCGAGAAGTCAGTCCACTCCGGGAAGATGAACCGTATAAAAATAGCAAAAAAATCTGGGTTAATAGTGGAGGGGTGATCTTCACCAAGTCTCCGTCAAGTCTGCGGACTAGATATAAAAATATTTCTTCTCCACTCACTCCGATGCACTCGGAGTTTCTTCGCGTTTATGTTTATTTTTTTGTACTCCAAGCATTCATTCGATTTCCATTGTCGTCTCGGTCATCCACTTTGCACACCATCCTTTCTTTCTATCTTTTTTTTCAACCCTTGACTTGCCGAGTCCTTTTCAGTCAGATTGCATTCCAGACGAGGTGTAAGGACTGTTTACTTTTTATTTGTAAAAATTAAAATGATACATTGTGCCTATAAATCTAGCTTGCTTCTTGGCGTAGGGATGGTTAACAAATGTAATCCTCAGAGTTGAATTAGCTGTACTAGCTTAACTATTGAATGAAATAAAACTCGATTCAAACTTTTGGAGTTTCATGTTAATTAGTAAAAATAACTTTTACACTCCACTGGTCAATATACAGGTCAATTTATTGCACAATCTGAATTTCGATTCCTGGCATCATCTTCAGGTGCTCACTGACGATGACAGGTATCGAAATCAAGATTGTGCAATAAATTGACCTGTATATTGACCAGTGGAGTGTAAAAGTTATTTTTACTAATTAATATGGAACTCCACAAAGTTGAACCGAGTTTTACTCGGAGTTAAACGAAAAAAAACTGGCTTCGTTTCCAATAATTCTCCTCACTGCAACGTTCTGCATACCTTCTTCACTTCTTCCTCAATAATGCATTATATATTTATGCATGCTTTAATAATAATGTATTATATATTGCATATTCTCTTGTTCCTTAGACTGCTAATATTCCTCTCAAGAACGGATATCAAGTGAAGAATGGCACAAGCTATGATATCGTTCTTGGTTAAAAGTCGAATTTGGTGTTCAAAGAAGATAAAACTACAAACTAGGAAAAAGTATGTCAAATATTAATGCTGCACTCTGCAGCATTTCCTGTTCTTACTAAAAAAAACGGATATTTTGAATGTTTAGCTGGGATATATATATATATATATATATATATATATATATATATATATATATATATATATATATATATATATATATATATATGGGGGTATAGCTGGGTTTAATGGGATAATTTTAATGCAGGAATATGCAAAATCACAGATAATAAGGAAAGTTGATATGTTAAGTTTTTCACAAATTACTGGCTTTGTATGCCAAATTTTATACCCATCATAAAATGCCCTATGCAACAGTTTTTATCAATACAAATCGATTAAAATTCAGCTTCTTGATTTTTCACTAAACGAGTTTTTATTTATGGATAAAATTCCCCTTCAGGATCGATATTCGATATTTTTGCCTGGTGGCAAGAAACAGAATACTTTAGATCCCAAATATTTGTAACGCTGTCTAAATACGTGATTCATTTTTGGATCTAGGTATCACTAAATCGTGAATATATTGCAAAATAAAATAATCGCCAGGTACCTACAGTATCAAAAGGTACCTCGAAGATAGAATACGAACAAATATGAGATGCTTCCCAGGCAAACGGCATGACCAACGTACGTATTCGTCACACACAAATCGATGGCAAACGTGGCGTGAATTCTCGACACATCTCAGCCAAGTGGTTGGCCTTATATATATATTTGAACCTTTATTTGTGTGTATATATATATATTGGATATATATATATATATATATACATATATCCAAAATCAAAATCCAAAGGTCCGTGGTTCGATTCCCGGTCCAGTCGAATTTTTTCTGCTTGGAATCGGCCATCATTACATCTTCACACCACCATTGTGTTCGTCAATTTTATGTGTTCCTATTCACTTTCTTTCTACCTGTCTGTTTGAACCTTATTTGTATGTATTTGCCGCTGAGCGGTCTGAGTGAATGAACGAACTTTTCTATCACTGATGAAAGTGCGGGCGACCCACCGAAAATTTTAAACTCGTGAGTTTCCATTTTATATGTTTTATGTTTAGTGTCACCCTGTGACGAAGTTTTATATATATATATATATATATATATATACACACACACACACACACACACACACACATTACTTACTCTATATATATATTTATGTGCATATTTTTTAGCTCCCAAACCTAACCTGCTCGTGGACCTTTCTCCTTCAAAGCCATACTCTCGTCCACAATCTCTCTCACCCTGCGCTACCCTTTTCCCTGCTACGCTTTTGTGTCCACGTCCAACCTTCCAGTTTAACCTTATCTCTTCTCCCTTCATCCTGGGCACTCGGCACCACCGGACCCATATCTCCGCGTTCCCTCCTCTTCGTCATTCATTTCTCCCCTCGTTCTGGTGCCTACCGCCTCTTCCTCTTCCCATCTTCCTCCTTCCCTTCTCGTCCCAATCCCGCCTGATGCCGTCTTTACCACCCCTTTTGCCCCAATCCATTTCCTCATCCCATTTCTGCCCCATGCTGCTTCTACATTCTTCGCGCTCACACACATAGGGGACCATGGTTACCAGGGTTAAGGCTAGCAGAGAATACTGTACCAAAAACTCGCGATCTACGCCTAAATCGAGCATGTTGAAAAGAGTTCACTGGGAATTGTTCCACTTTACGAACTGAATCTAATAGTCCAGAGGATTCAGGACTCGTGTGTGAGGTATATCTTTTACCTCACATACCTACTATTAACACGTGACGCCATATTAAAAAATCTCAGATGGCAAAAAAATAAAAATCAGGCGCTTACTTATTAAGGCAACATTCATGAAGAAGTTAATAACGACAGAGCGTCCCACCTATTTACACTTGAATTTACAATACAATGCTAGAACAAATAAACGTCCAACACGCCGCATGGGAGAAATTTATACACCACATTTAGGCGGAAGACGTAAAAAATCTGAAAATACAAATAAATTCAATGGGAAATATATCATGAAAAATTACTTCCAGTGAACTAAATATCGTAAGTGAACAAAATATTGTGCTATATTGTACAAAATCTGATGTATTTTTATTTATTTGTATAATTTTGCTGTTTTGTTAAATATTATCCGGTATTCCGTGATATTAATATATCTTGCTATTGTAATATTTGTTTGACTCTTAAAGATATGTACAATCATATATGTTCCAAAGGGTCCACACACTTGGGACACACTTGTCCCGGTATAATGAATTGAAGTCTCTATTCGATTCTACTCTTTATTCCCGATCGATTCGCTCGTCTTTGCGTCATTATGAAGACAGCATTGATAAATTGATCAGTTGGTTATATTTTTCATTTTTGTAAATTTAATTAATTTTTCAACACTTTTACATCGATTTTCCATCAGGCACAAGCCTGTCGATGGGACATATGTATATTTAAGCATAAAAAATTTTTTTCTTCTTACCAACAAACTACAGCAGCTCAGGCTCATAATACATAAGATAATCAACATAAATGCACCTTGAGATAAAAATAACAGCCAAAGAATAACAACAATAGAAATGAACCGTGATACAGAAAAGAGTATTTTACAATTCCATTAATATTTGTCTCCGTGGAACCCTTTTTACAATTTTTTTAAAACTAAATATACACTCTTCCATTTCTTTTTCCAACTCTTCAAAATATTTATTCCACAACTTTGGGAGAATATACTGCCTTTCACGTTCACTATATTTGTTATTTGTTTTAGGCTCAACAAAAAAAGTTCCTCTTGTGTTGACATCATTTAATGCAATGAAGTAGTCTTCCTTGTCCTTGCAATTACAAAGTAAGATAAAGTAAAGTAGATATTTAGGTAACAGAACGTTATTATTTATGTACAAATCCCGCATATAGTTTTGAACATTACCTTAATTAATAATTTTTAGCACATTCTTTTGTATTGTATTGACTCTAATCATTTGGTAGTGTGATGCATGGTCCCAAACTTCGATACCATATCTAATATGGGATTCAAACAGGGAAAAATATATGAAATTCGTTATAGTAAAGTCATTAGTCTGCTCTGGGTTTCGAACCCAAATCCCTTGGTATCACTAAAAGTGCTATAATCTCATTCAATTCACAGTGGAAGTGGACGAATGGATAGCTTCACTGGTTAGAGCATTAGGGGCGATATCGAAGGGCTGGGTTTGAATCTCTGTCCAAGTGAATAACGTTTCCATTGTTAATTTCACTATCTAAATTGACCAATACTCATTGTTGCCCCGATAATGACGAATATGTGTTGAAATTGATCAAAATTATGAATCTAAGTGGAAGACATTGTTCAATATGATTTCTTTTCAATATGCTTAATCAAACCTTAAATATTGGACCTAGTGTTGCCAGACTCCATCGGTTTACTACAAGTGTATTATAGAGAGTAATTGTCATCATTATTACGATAATATACTGGTTAAGTTAGGTTAGCGGAAGTAAGTAATAGTCTCATAGATTATTACATGTGCAGGGCCCTATTTACCGATATATTATGCTTTATTCATTTCAACGTACCCCACCCTTCTTCATACCGTCCATAAAACCTATTCCCTATCTTCCCCTTCCCTGCTTACCCAACATTCTGTGCATTAATAAAAATATTGCTTCTTGTTTAATATTTGGCGTCAACAATGAAAGCATTGAATAAACGAATCGTCATGTATATAATTTTTTAATATTTTAATTACATGGCGAGATATGAAATGGACTTTCATACCACATGTGCGCAGTAGTTGAGAATTAATCGTCCTCCGGGGTATTCTCGCGGTAAGCGTATTTATTCCGCGGAGATAACTCCATGCGGTGGGAAAGACTGGATAGGCAAAAACAGATGTTTTATCAGCGTTATCCAGGAGTGAAAACAATGAGGATTTCAGAATAATCACCGGAAGAGACTAGTGAGAACGAAGGAAATAGGGTTATGTTTCCGATATATTGAATAAACTTTGAGATTTTTTTCCTAATGTTTATAGGAAATTATTGTAAAATTTACATATGATACCAGATTAAATTGCACATATGAACAAAGGTATGCTTGTTGTTGCTATGGGCTATATATTTTGTTGATATTGCCAATTTCGACATATATATACGCTGAATCTGAACCAACTCACTAAAGTGGCTATCCCGTCAGGATTTTGAGATATAACACCCTTAAAAGGACCAAAATACAATTTTCAGGTCTTTTTGAGCTAAAATATCTCAGAAATTAAAGGTGACGGAGTAATTCCGCTAACGGGGTCTGATTGTGTTAAAAAATGTATAGAATACAACCACAAAGCCTAGAAAAGCTATTG